>PVJD01003385.1:0-164759 GCA_004026545.1 Mormoops blainvillei | reverse complement strand
CCTCCTTGCCTTTAGTACATGTGCATTTTCTTGTCCTGCCTCAAACTTAACCCACCCCAAAGTAAGTTTAAGATCTTTATCAACTCCAAAATTTTCTCTTCCTCCCCTGTTCTTCATCTAAACAAATGATACCATCATCCACCTGGTTGCCCAAGCCGGCAAGTTGGTGAATTCTCAGACCACACTTTTTCCCTCCCTGCTCCATGTCCAACCAAACCCCTTTGATTTTTCTACCTGAATAAGTCCTAAGTCTTTCTGTTGCTTTCTACCTGAAATGTTAGGGCTGTGTAAGTACTAGTGTGACCCAGAAAATGCGGTGAACTTGAGTCCCCTGGCTCTTTGAAATGTCCTATCATTCTCATGATCTCTCTAAGATTGAAAGGAGAATATTAAAATAATTCCAGAGTAGTTATACATATTTTATGAAGCACTGATCCCTGCACAAATGAGGAAGGCTGACATAACGAAGCAGCCCAAATTTGAGCATCCTTTAGGCTTGAGGTGAAATCGTATATCCCAGCTACTCCCTGCTTTTGTTCTACTCACTGCCGCACCACAGACCTGACCACCGTCGTCTCTCCCCTGGCTCACTGCTACAGCCTCCCAGCAAGCATTTCTACCTCTAGATTTACACCACCTGCCTACTGTTCACACTGCAGTTGGACTGATCCATAAGTATTTGAGATTAAAAAAAATGAATTACTAATTACAAATATTTTAGAAGTTTTTAAATGTGAAATCTCATTCCCAAATGGGAAGGGTTAGTTACATGTCTTTTTTTTTTAAGATTTATTTTATTTACTTTTAGAGAGAGGGGAAGGGAAGGAGAAAGCAAGGGAGAGAAACATCAATATGTGGTTGCATCTCACACACCCCCCCACCCCACTGGGGACCTGGCCTGCAACCCAGGCAGGTGCCCTGACTGGGAATCGAACCAGTGACCCTTTGGTTCACAGGCCTATGCTCAATCCACTGAGCTACACGAGCCAGGGCAGTTAGTTACTTTTTAATTAGTTGTTTGTAAAAACATATTCTAGATGTATAAGTGCCCATTAAGTATTAGAAAGTTCTTTTCCTGTCACATGATATAATAATATACTTTTCCTCACTTAAAAAAACCATGCTATATACTATCCTCTTATTTTTGAAGCATGTTATTCCATTACACCAATCATTTGTTTTTCTGTTAGATATATCTTTCCTAGAGCTTAGAGAAATTGACAATATTCTTTCAATGATTATATACATGTGTTATTTTATTATGAAGATTATTATTGTTATTATTATTATTATTATTAAGGATGTTCCTCATAGTTTCTCCACAGATAGGGTTATGATTATATCACCTAACTCCTCCATAAGTCTTCATGACATCTCATTTCTTTTCAATTTAACAAAGAGCACATTTGTGATGGAATTTATTTCAATTTACTTGGGTGCAGTCAACTTTGTAACCTTTGTGGTTTACCACTTCATGTTCTCCATGGTTGGCACAGTTGGATGACATAAAATCAGACCTAGTAAAACCCTGGAGGAAAACAGCACACAGTTTTCTAGACTCGCTCCATTTTTATAAGCTATAGCACTATCTAAATGGTTGACTTCCTGGGCTATATTAGTTGTATTTTAGATTTTCTTAAATTTTCTACATGACCAAATTTTAACAAAGAAACTATAATATGAAGATTCATAAACTAAGCCAACTTTCTTTCTTATTTTGAAACTGAAAAGAAAACCCCAATATATTACATAGCATTGCTGCTACGGGTCACTAGGGATTTATAATTCACTGGCATAGATAGTGCTCATAGTTCTGCTGTGATGAAATAAGTGTGTGATGGGAGTAACGGGCATCAGTAACAAGGGGTTTTTTTTTTTTTTTTGGTATCTAGGCCTATATGAATATAAAGATGAAAAATAAAACTAAAATAACAATCGTGATCTCAGCCTTCCCAGGAAGCAGACAACATACGAGCATTTATATAACATGTACAGACATAACCATAATGCAAAACAGAATCTAAAAATAAGAGCTGCCACTTATTTTCTAAATATATGCAAAGAAGTAACCAAAAAACATTTGTATGGATAATCATTAATCTTTACCAAAAACATGCAATAGTTTTCCAGATAAGGAAGTGAATGCTTGGAGAAGTTAAGTAATTTGCTGAAGTTTGACCAGGTCAGGACTCAAACCATCCACCTGTCCACAGAGCCTGTGCTGTTTCAGAAGTTCTGTGTGTGTTCAAAGTAAGGTACAGAAGGGGCGACTTACGATCAAATGCTATTTACATTGAAGGGTCTGTAAGAAGCTGAGCATACCAGGCAGAAGGAATGGTAAAGAGAGGTCCCAAAGTAAGGAAGCGGTGAGTGTGTGCAGAGAGCTGTAAACTATGTGTTTTCCTTGTAGGTTAAGTGAAGAGTGGAAAGGTAAGCTGTGGTCAGCTTACAGAGGGGCTAAGCAGTTGTGGCTTAATTCAGAGGGCTACAGGGAGCCATCTACATTTCCTGAGAAGCATAATTACTGGACCATAATTGTACTCTAGGAAGATTTCACTGACAACAGCATGGACATGAGTAGGTGCGTGGGAGGGGAGACTAAAAGATAGAAGATAATTGTGAAAGGTTATTGAAGTAAAAGGATAACGACGTAAGGGAGGACCATGGAAGTGCGAAGGGAAGGAGAAAACGCACTCCATAGCTGTCTGTCAGACCCCACGGCCTAGGGAACTGCTATTGCTGATCCTCAAATACTACATTGCAGTTTGAAGCATGGCAGGTCTAGAAACTACCAGCCTTGGGGAGTAAGTGGTCTCATTTAGATCCAAAGTACTTGTAATTATGAACCTGCCTTAGATTCTATGAGGAAGAAACATCTGGGATAAATATTTTTGTGCAGTCTGACAGGCAATTCACCACTAAAAACGCTTGATTTTCTTGGTTTTTCTGGTTTTCTTTTCTGGGAAGAAAGGAAGCATTACTATGTGGAATAATCAAGCCCCTTGGGGTTTTATTGAGGTCCTGGTATAACTGGACCTCAGCTTCTAGGACCTTAGACTCCTAGGCCGCAGCTTTCTCATTCAGAAAACGTGTATAGTAATAATTAGCCTCCTTGACTCTCTTCAATGGTGTAGGAAATCAAATAAGATAATTAATGTGGAAGTACTCCAGGAAACACGAAAGTCTCTCTGCTTGAAAGGGTAGGTCCAATTTTTTTAACGTCTCTTTGGAGTTTCCGTAGGACTGTACCAAACCCACAGTAGGGGCTCAAAACATTTATTGAATGACTGGTCCATTACAGGAGTTTTGGCTGAAGAATGGCTCTTGTGCCAACCCTCTGATACTATGATCTCCGTAGTGAATGGGGGCTCATGTTATAACCCCAAGGTATAAGCCTTCATGGAGAGAGGATAGTGGCGGCCAGTTCTGTTATAGAAACAGACAATGCAGTGCAGCTACTACCGGTTCACTTTCTGCTACAGATCCTTTGATGCCTACTAGAAAGATTTAACAACTACAAAGAAAAAAACCCATTAGTGAAGCAAGTTTGTGTACCACAGACAAGTGTTTCAGAATCAGGATAGGATGGAATCTCCCAGAGCAGGTGTTTCATTTACCTGTCCCGGGGCCAAAGTGGACCGGAAAGTGGAGTAGATCGTGAAGAAGGGAACAACACTCTTTGCTGGACACAATGTTAGTGTTGTAGGCATGAATGAGGGAAAAGGCAAAGAGTGATGTTCAAAAGAAAAAGGGAAGGCCACATACTTTCATTCATTCAACAAATATTCATTGAGTATATAAACAGGTACCAAGGGAAGTGCACCTTGCATGTGAGGTAGAAACCCTGTGCCCTGGAAGACACTGCTTTTGGCCCATGGACGTTGAATGCAATACAAGGAGGGATTAATTTATGCACAAGTACATAATAAATTATGCTTCTGACAATTAGTAAAAAAATAGCATCCAACTTTTAAGCTATAAGAGGAATGGTTAATTTCTGAAGATGTTTTCACTAAATCGAAACACATTTACTCTACAACAGATGGAGAGCACAGAGGAAATAAAAATCAAACAAAAGTGGAATGAAAAATCAGTAAGCTTCCTTTTTCATTTAGTTGAATAATTTTTACTCTAAGAAGATTCTCTTTTGATTATGAAGACATTGGTCGTTTGAGTTTTGATTTTAAAAGGAAGGTAGCTGCTGTTCGAAAATTTCAAAAGCGGGTATTTGTTTATCAAGGTCACAGTGAACATTGTATCTAAAAGGTGTTAAATTTTGCATAAAGGGTATGGATATGTGAAACAGTCTTCTACAGAGATACAAATGAAATAAAAACAAAATCAGAGGAATCCAGCTGGATCCACATTTGGACAAAGAGCAAATAAAAAGACACTGACAATGTAGTTTTAAGTGGAAAACATAAACAGAGAAGTTAGGGAATAGAAATTTCTGAGGAGAGTTTGACAAAAGCCAAAATCATTTGTTTCTCATGATCTAACAGATAATACATAATTTTGCTTGTCCTCCCCATTTTCAAATGCTTTTTCATTTTTAACCATACATTTATTTTCACTATATGAGATTTATACATAAACATGTAGCCAATCGCACAGGTAAGATTGAACAAGGAAAACTGACATAGAAACAGAAATTCTGAAAGAGGGAAATAGGAGACAAGATGTATTAAAGAAGAGGATTACCCTTGGGCTTGTTTTTCATTATATTTTTCTCTGTTGACTAAAATAACATTTTTCTATCTTGAACATAAGTCCTTGTCCGGGGTCACAGCTATATTTCTTTCCAGTTTAAATGACATCTTCGCTTGTACCTTCTATTTTATTTTGGGTTCATCTGCAATCTTGTAACATTCCCATTTACAGGAAATTGTAACTTTAAACACACAAAGCCCTCTTGTTTGCTGTTGACACGGACTTAGCTAAAGCATTATTTGATGGCATTTTAAAAATCAATTGCGAATTTTCACATTCATAAACATGTCATCCTAAAAATAGGTGGTGCCTTTTTATTTCCAAATTTGGAAGCGCGCAAGATGCCTTCCTGGAGCACCTCTGCGGGCTCCGCCTCGGTTTTCAATCTGACCATGCGCTCGGCATCCCACTGTGCACCGCACACCACTAACAAAGGGAGACAGCAGAGCTCTCATTTCAGGGTAGTCCAGGCTGTCGCCCCTCAGAGACATTTTAGAGACAGAATAACAGTATGGAATAATTTCAGCCAACCTACGTGTTTATCACAGCTTCAAACAGGCGGTAATTCACTTATATTTGTTTTCTCAAAATGTAACACTAGTCTGAATTAAACACTATGATACATACCGGCACGGGTATAAATGATTTTTTCAAATTTTCCTAGTCAAGATTTCTTTCTCCAAGAAGAAAATTAGTCAGGTGCAGCACACCAAATGAGATGAACTTTGTCCTCAAAGAAAATTGGTTTTTCCTTTTCAATTTCATTTCAAAGAGATCTGACAAGTGTGGCTTTGAACAAACTTTAACAGCACAATATCCTTTGTGTAAGTTTTCCCTTGTCAGCTTTTCCATTCCAGCAGGAACTTAGAACAAAGTGGATGTTGCCCTTTGAGTTGAGAACTTCATCAGTTGAATGAACACTAGTGTAATGGAGTGAAATTGAGGGCATACTCTCTCCTCGAATCTCAACAGTGCAGTGTCTCAACAAATATAATTTCTCTATCTGGTGCAAGGAGAGACACTAGCCGTAGGTTTAGTTTCATACACTATCCTTCCTCCTTTTTCACAGAAAGCCAAACTATTTGGCAACATGCCCACTTGAAACTTGCACAGATTATGCTAAGAGATCTTCCATCATATGTGGTGCACAAACACACATCATTCTGTGATGTGGTTTGGTCCTGCACTAGTTTATATCTAAATTGCAAGGAGCCTCATATTTCGAGGTACAAACTCACACATGAAAGAAAAAAAACACATGGCTTCCTGTTTGTTTTGCTTTGTTTCATTTTTAACCAGTTGTAGCTTTGCTACCATTTAAAAGTAAAATATAAAAGCAGAGGATAAAACACAAGAAACAGCTTCACAGAGATTCTAATCTTTATTGCACAAAAGCTTGTTATGGATACTCATTCCTTTGAGTTTAAGGCTGTGTATAAATTGTGCTATTTTATGCTGGTACCTAACTGCTTTGACAAGTTTATTTTTCTTTGTATACTCACCTTACTTTCTTAAGGTTTTTTATTACAATTGCCCCTTACTATCTTTTACTTTCTCTTGGCTCCAACTGTTCTTTTTATTTTCATTTTTTCCCTATGCATTAATATTTAAAGACTGCACTAGTGTCAAACATTCATGTAGAGACAACTTAAATGCAAAGTGGATAAGGTTACAGAATAAGTCCATGCCCAATTTAATTACAGCATTTTGATTAACGCAGATTGTAAGTAGTCTGAACTTAGAATTTTAAGTTGTTCAGCTTCAATGTTACAAAGGCTAACCAGAGATGAAGTGTAACTCTGACTCAGAAACTGCCAGAAAACAATTTAGATGTACTATCTAATTAAGGACCTAAATATCTTTGGATCACAGAAATTCATGTTTATTGATAAGATAAAATATTTATTACCCAGAGAGCTGAATTAGCAAAAAGGACATACCTAATCAGGTGCTAACTCCTAGAGAGAAAAACATTGGTTGAACCTAAAAATGTGACACTTGTGAGCAAACCTGGCTTGTTTATTCAAAGGCCATGCTTCTTGCCAGCAAATTCAGTATCCTTGAAAGGTTGTAGTTGATGAAGTCTGTGGCCAAGTTTCTAAGTGGGTTCGATAGATAATGACTGCCCCTGGCAATTGCTAATTGAGAATAATGACTGGGCAAGGAGGAAAGGGGACAGAGTAGAGACAGAAGAAAACTGCTCTGAAATAGAGGCCTGAAAATACCCAAGGTCAAGGCGAAAGAACCCAAGCTTTTTATATTTACTGAACTGTCATTAGGTGACTGAAATGTTTCTTTTCAGATGAATATAATGATGTTTCTCTAAAAAATTACAAGTATAGAGAAGGCAGTGATACATTGTAAGTTCCCGTTAATATATTTCCTTATCCCTGGCAAATTCCTATACAGAGAAAACAAGCAATAAATTTACAACTTTTTCATCTTAAGAAACATGAAAATAAAGGCTACTTCCATTTCTCTTTGTGCAAGGTTTCATTTTGTGTTAGCTTGTTTTGTTGCTTTTTGAGGCATCTCAAATGGAGCTAAAATCAGTTTTGAGTTATACAAAGACTGGGAACAATATTAAGTAAGGTGATTGTTGTTCTTCAAATTACCCTTTAATTTTTTAAATGTTAAAAACATTGTGAATACAGAGTTTTGTCCATATGAGCCTTAATAGGTACAATATAATTTTTAAAAGAGTAAAACTGTATGAAAGAACATGCTATTTTTACACATTTAACCATAGCAAAGACAGACTAAAATTCAATACCTTTTCAAAGCCAACACCTTTTCAAAATGGGATAATTAGCCAGGTACAACCATTTGCCTGTTTGCAATTTTATGCAAATTATACTTAAAAATTGTAACACATACAACTCACACACATGCGCAACCCCCATCCAGTCTAGCTTTGCAGACTCCTCCCGTAAAAGGGATACAGCCTAAGACATATCAGAGTATTTGACAGCTACTTCCTGCCAGATAAACTTTGCCTGACAAAACTTACTGGAAAAACTTTAGAAGGGGAGATGCTGAACCTTGTGCAACTCATAACTACAATTTTTGGCACGTATTACACAATCATTTACTCTGAAAAAGAAGTTTCCTAAACACAGAGTATCCTACACGTTAGGTACTGTAGTTAACATCACTACCGTTTTGATCCATGTGGTTTGCTTAAAATACCAATTCAAAAGCTAGTGGATACAATAGTAAGTGAATCAGAAATCAAAAGTAGGCAGCCATTCAGTATAAACTTTAAAAATATGTAATAATTTAACCATCTCATCCACTTTTACATAATTAAAAGTTACAAATATTTATAGTGAGACATCTTTTTAATTTCCTTTTCCTTTGTTTGGGCATAATATTACTAGTCAATACCAGGGCTGAATAATGTATATATTCCCCAGAAAGTAGAGTTCAATCTATTATCCTATTAAAATAACATATTATAACATTAACAGTATCATTATTACAAAAAAAAAAAAATGGATTCAGAGCAATAAGCCAGATTTGACCAGAGGACTGTGCAGCTATAAATCTACCAGAATCACATGAGGTGTCGTTTTGCTGACAAGAAATTCTTGTGCACAGGCCTCCTGAGACATGTTAGATTCGTAGGCACAGGACATGAGAACATCAAACACTTCTGCCTGAGTGCTAAAGAGGATACATTTAAGCAGGTAATGTCCTTCAAGAGCAACAATATAAAGCATTTCTGTATGAAATCAGAGTACCCACTAATATCTTTATTTGAGGGAATATCAAATGAACGTTAAAGTAAGAATCCTAAAATGACTATATATAATAGTGACAAGCTTCATAATTAAATTTAGTGCCTACATTGACAACAAATTTTAACCTATTGCCTATAATTGAGGTCCCTTTCTGGGCAAAATAATAGGATTTATCTTTGTTTCCTCTGGGCCTTGCATTCCTATTGTCTTTCCCCAATGGCTACTTTCTCTCTTCCATACCAGGCCCAGTCACCTAGGGTGCTCACTTTTTTATAGGACAAACATCAGTCCATTGAATTTACAAATGCCCTTGTGATAACTTAGTCTACACACTCCTCTTTATCATAAAGAAAGAAACACTGACATGTTAACTGAGTCACTCAACATCACTCAAATACTTCACAGAAGATTTTCAAATAGAGTATTTCCTTTCTTGAGTGATAAGGTACAGTAGACCCTCCTCTTATGATTGTTTTAGTAATAGTAGGCAAATTGTTAGCCAAACTCTGTATTCCTAATTGTGATAGTGTTGACAGAAATAGATTCAGTTGTTCTGTGTGTGTGTTGGGGGATGGGTGGGGCTGAAAGTGGAAGCCTAGCAAACTTACCTTTGCATTTTAAGAAACCTCCACCAGCGATTCCTATATGTAGAAACAGAACTGTTTCCTACAGACCCATCACAAGTTCCAAGAGTAGGCAGGGCTCTTGGTTAATGTTATGTTTTGTTTTTTTTCCTGGAGAAAAAGGCTAATTGATGGATGCATTGGAAGTCTTTTTAATCTAAGATTTCCTTCTTTAAAAAAGAAAGATTCAATTTCTTTATCTTTAAAGCTCCGTTAGTGTTTTACAGTGTTGAAGAATAGTCAGGCTCATAATTCATTCCCCCCTTGGTATTTGCATGAACAAACTCGGTATGAAGTCCACCTACACTTGTTGTGTATGTGCTCTTAGCAGGGCCAAAAGCAGCGCTTCGCAGACGCCGCCATGCAGAGCAGGCTCCTGGGCCAGAGACACCACAGTCCGGACGCTCCCGAGCGACGGCAGTGCGGCTTCTCCCGGAGCCAGGTGTTGAGTGCAGCTGCTGCTGTAGGCCAAAGAAAGAACGTCAGCCTAAGAGTCTTGAGATTCACATTTGAATCTGCAGCCTGCTGTGTGTTTCAAGAATGTAGAAAGCTGGTGTGGCTCTGCCGCTAACTACCTGAACAACTTCACACGTGTCCTCACCTATAGATCAGAATATCTTACCTTTGCTTCTTCTAGAATTGTTGAAAGATCAAGGAATATAATGCATCGAAATGCTTCATAAATTACAAAGTGCTCTATGATGAATGCTAGTTATTAATGTTTTATTTCAAGGCCCTCGTCTAATGCAATGTAACTCTAGCCTATGAGAACCAAATTCCACTGGCAGAAAAAATAAAAGAAACATGGGCTGTGTCTATCATTTATTAAAATCACATGATTAAATTCTAAGAAAAATATGGGCAATAACTACTTGAAAAAAACCTCAATGCCTAATTACTAAAAATGCTAAATTAAATAAGACTAATAAACCTGTCATACTGGTAACATTTTCTTTCTTATCGGATGCCTAGCTTGGGGAAGGCACAGTGAGAAGGGCGCAGGGCTATGCTGCTGGGGAGAGCGTGAACTGGCACTTGATTTCTAGACAGCATTTCAGGAATATGTGCTAGAGCCTTAACCTAGGAATCTATTTTAAGGGAATAAAAAGAGATGTTTAAAAAAAATAGTTTGTGCATCCAACTGTCCAGTATAGAATTAGTATCGTCATAAACTTTGACGATACTAATCAAGATCCTAAATGGCCAAGAATAGGAGTCCTGCTAAATAAAATATGGTCTGTCAACATAATGGACTATGGAGACAGACCTCCATTCAGATAGATTTATCATTTCAAGTTCTCAATTCAGTAGATAAAAACAAAGCAGCTTTCCTCCAGAGCAAATTTTGTAATATATGAGCCTTCTTATGCAAATGTTTAAAATATATCTTAATACATGCTTCTGACCTTAGTAGTATCACTTCTAGGAATCTGTCTGTCTGTTCCTATTCTCAGAACTAAAGTAAGATATTTTATAAAATTATGCCTTGTTCTGGAGTTCTAGTAAGTCTACAACAAGTTGTGAGGAAATGTGGCTCAACTACCATTCTTTAATGTTCACAGGTAGCATTTTCAAGACCTTTGCACTGCTCCCACTACACTGTTTGATAGTTTAGTTTAGTTGGGCCCTTTATTCAAGAGATGTTTATTAGCACCTACTATATATCTAGTACAGAAAGTGATGAAAACAAAGGCAAGAAAAAAACAAACAAAGAAAATCATGCTATACCCAGGAATATTGGATTCTTCTATGGGAACTGCAACACTGAACAGGTTGGGAAATAATGCCAGAAAGTTTTGCTGAGATCAAATTGTCAACACCCTGAGTTTCAGGTTAAGGTAGATAACCTTCATCTTATGGGAAATTGGAAGCCATTGAAGGTCTTTAAGCAGCAAAAAATTACATGAAATCATACTTTAGAAAGATTATTCTGATGTAAATGTTTGAAGAGCTTTGTGGAAAACTATAGATTTTGCTAAGGATATCATACAAGAGACAGATAGACCAGAATTCCAGAACCATCCCAATAACATCACTATTCCCTTTGCCCTGAAAAAGTCCCCCTCTCCTGTCTGAGATTCGGTCTTCCACCAGAATAAATATACCTTTGTGTGAATTAGGAAAGGAACCCCTTGAGCAGGTAGAGCCCATGAGCAAACTACACTGCTTAATAAGCAGACAGCACCTTTTTGCAAAGAAAAAGACAGAGAGAGAGACAGAAGAGAAGAGAAGAGAAGAGAAGAGAAGAGAAGAGAAGAGAAGAGAAGAGAAGAGAAGATGGGAGGGGAGGGGAGGGGAGGGGTGGGGAGTGGAGCTTTCTCCAGGTCTCTGAGTTGATTTTGGCAATACAGTGTGTGTATAAAACGTGTTGAGTGTAATATTTTTAGTGTGAGCCCCTACTCTCCGCTTGGGCAGGCATGGGATCATGTTTCACTTATTTGTGAATCAAGAATATCAAAAACTACCCTTCCTTGGAATTGGAATCCATAATTCTAGGATTATGGTTAGGACACACAGCCAGGATTTATAAAAGGGAGTTGTGACAGGTGTTCAATGAGCGATGATGATGATGGGGACACGGTGATGATGATGATGGCAGCAGCAGCAGCAACAGTAACAGACATAGGAATGGCTATTACTATTATCTCGACTTAGAATATTAAGGTCTTAAACTAATATTCAGAGAATGAAAGTGAACAGGTAAATCAACAAATGCAAAAGCAAGAATGGATGGTACTTGATGACTAGTGATATCTGCAAAGCGAAGGAAAATAAGTCAAAGCTGATATTCAGTTTGGTGAACAGAAGGAGAGTGATTATGCTCCAGGGACAGATAGTGAAGCTATGAAGGCCTATTATAAGAAAGATGACAAGATTTGTCTTCTATGTGTTATATATCAAAGAAATAGTGAGGTATGCAGGTAGAAATATTCATCAGGTGACTGAAAATGTGGAATTGGAACTCAGTGTAAGGATGGATCTAGGCGCAATACATCTGAGATTCAGGTGCATAATAAAGCTAAAAAAACTGATGTGATCCCGGAGGGAAGGTATGTAAAGAGAGAGGAGAACACGGGCAGGAGAGGATTCTCTTGTTTATTTGTTACAGCTATCTACTGCGCAATTCTAGGGGTTTTCATTCCCAGTGTAGCTGATGTGGTCAAACCCCACAGAGAGGGACAGTGCATCTCTGTATAGCCATATATGATGGTCCAGTTTGAAGACTTCGTATGTTCAGGAAATAATGAGGAAATAAGCACACTCCTTGTCTGCTATGTAAGGAGAGGTTAGAGAAACCACAAGAAAGAGGGGAACCTCCCTTTGTAACTGGTGGAACAGTGATCTCAAAAAAATTAGATGAATCTCCTCTCTCTCTCCCCTTCTCCCTCTCTCTTTCTCTCCCTCTCTCTCTCTCCTTCTGCCTCTGGTTCCCAGGGCAGTCAGAAATACCTGTCAGAATGAGGGAATTAGAGATTCAGCTTTCTGGCTGGGGGACCAAAAAGGCAAGCCCCAGGGAACATGAATCACAGAGAGATGGCAGAGGGGGAGAGCCTCGGGAAAGCTACTCCATAAAGTCATTTCTGAACACCTGGGTCCCTGGGGCAATGGATAGATCTCTACCTGCAGTGGTATATATGCAGGGCGGATCTGAATAACACTACAAAGCCTTTGAAAACTGAACTGCCGTTGTCGGAACCACAACACACAGAAGCCAAGCTGATTGGAGCTTACATATTAAACCTAAGCATGCCAATTACCTACTAAAACAAAAATATTACTCTCTTCCGCAAAAATCTAAACAGGCCCAGGTTCTCATAATATTCCAAATGTCCAGGACACTATCCAATATTCCTCAGGATATCAAAAATAAAGAATACCTCTGCTCTCACGGGAAAAGGCAAATAACAGACACCAGTGCCAAGAAGACACAGATGTTGGAATGTTGGAGTTACCTCACAAATACCCAGAAGTATTTGTTACATAAATTCTCTAATGAGAAATTACAAGCACTTTTTAAGTGAATGTAAATATGGAAAGTTTTAGCAAAGAAGTATGAGACATATAAAAGAATCAAATGGAAATTATAGAACTGAAAATGAAATAAATGAAATAAAAGTATTAACGAATGGGCTCAGTAGCAAATGGAGATGAACTTGCATCTGACTCTGAGTGAACCTGAATTATTAATAGAAATTGTCTAGTCTGAACAACACACACACACACACACACACACACGAAGATTTTGGAATCATAAGCCAAGCCTTAGGACTTGTGGCACAACATAAAAGGTCTAATATTTGTGTTATCAGAGTTCTAGACAGAGAAGAGAAAGTGCAGTGTTCAAAAAATATGTGAATAAATAATAGCTGGAAACTTCATGTTTGGTTAACGATATATATCTACAGTTTTGGGAGCTCTGCAAACTCCAGTCACTGTAAACCCAAAGAAATCTATGCCTACACATATGCATATCATAATCACATTGTTGAAAACTAAAGACAAAGAAAACAATTTTGAATTCAACCAGAGAAAAATAATGTATTACCTTCAGGGAAGCAATGTTCAAATGGCAATGAACTTCTCATCAGAAACCATGAGATGAAAAGAAAGGGGCAGAATATTATTAAAGTGCTAACAGAAAACAAAGAAAACAACTGTCAGATAGCATGGAGGATTCCTCTGGGAACTGATCTGTAACCTGGTTGTGGTGGGAGTCACACAAATGCATACTTGTTTTAAAAATTTATAACACTGTATGCCAAGAAGTCAATTTTGCTGTGTGATAATTAAAAATAAAATTAATGAAGGGAAAATGGTGACCAAGAACCTAAAGCCAGACAATAAAATGTATCCATCCCTCAGATACCATGATTTGAATGTACTGTTTCTCTCTCATTACTGTATTTCTTTTCCTGACCCTTCTCCAGGTTTAGAAAGAGTGACAGCATGGAGAATATCTATTGAGAAGATAAAATCATGGCTATTTTTATAATTGGGTAAGATTGCTTTTCCCCAAAACAATAAATTCTCAGTGGTAATTTGGAAACTACATTCAGTATTTCAAGCCATTAAGGTATCATTTGTTGAATAGCTTATAAATGCACTTACTTAAAATGTGGCAACCAGGGTCTGGTGAGCCATAGGCGGCTTGTGAGAGGGGTCTTGGGGGTCGGTAACCAGGCAGTGAGACAGTAGAAGAAACCATGTCATATTATTCGTCACAGAATGGTGGGAATGCTAAGGTCAGGGCTGCTAAAAGCAGAATGGAACTGGGAGTGAGTTAGGAAGTAATTGGTAGTACAATTCGATTTATGTAATCCTACCCTTTGATTAATACCTTACCAAACCAATCCACAATCACTTTATTGTTTATAGCAGCATTTTTCAGACACTGTTGTGAGAGATCTAGGGCACAGTGAAGGTGTGCAAGGAGCACTGCTGGTGGGGCTGCGAGGAGGGCAAGCCGGTGGTGTTTCCCATCCCCAGCCCAGTGTCAACAATACAGGTTATAATATTTGGTTTTCGTGAAGACTTTTCTCGACAAGGGGTTTTTGTTTAGAGCAGGGAAAACGTGTTGCACAGGCAATATTAAACATCGGCCTACATAAAGGCATTCAACCAAAAGCAGATCCAGAAGTAAACGAACCACATTAGTGAATCTCAGTATTACTTCTACAAAGAATGGGAGAGGGACTTTTAGGAGCAGCTAACTTTTTCAGGAGGTTCAGGAAACTGCATTGAGAGGAGCTACTGAAATAAAAATAAAGATGGAAAAAAAAAAAACCCCAATGATACTGAGGAAGCTATAAGAGTGATATATCCAGTGGTAAAAATCAGAGAGAAACATATAACGCAGTTCTCAGATTTTCTAGTTGACCTGCACGCAAATGAGCGCACAGTGAAGTATTACCTTCTAGATTCTCAACGCAAGTAATTTTCAGCCACTTCACTGGAAATGTGGGAGAAGTTAAAAGAGAACGTGGGAAAAAGGTAAAAACGGAAGGAGCATATCATGACAAGGGAAAGACCTGTGGGGTGGACAATTTTTAAATAAGTAAAGGATACAAAGAAAAGTCAGAAAAGATTTTAGAAGATATAATTTGAGAGCTAAAAAGGGGGAGAGGGTGGTAAATATTGCAGGATGACTGAAGGGAAGATAAATGATGTTCATATAGCCAGGAATGGGTAGGCTGTCACCAGAGTCAGCCATGACAAGGTGGGTCTGGGACAGATGAAAGTCAGTAGCATTTTAGACTTATCTCATCCTCGCAGGGGCAGGTTCATGACAGCCTGCCACAGGGTTAATAGATACGGCCGCAGAGTCACTGTTGGTCTGAGAGACTCCAGCAGAACCAGGACTATGACCTCTGAGGTCCTGCCTCTTCCAAGTGCTTCAGGAAATGAGGGTAGGTACGTGGCTGGGCCTTGGGGCAACGATAACTCATACGCAGGAATCCTTTGGTCTTGCTTTTACTAGTGGATATAAAATTCTCATTTCAAGAATTAAAAAGCCAGAGGTTAGCAAAATTGAGTTTTTTCTGCTCCTATCAACTTATGGCAAGATAAATAGCCAGAAGTGTCAGAGAGGGGCACTGCTGTTTGAAGACACACCACTGTAGGCTACTCCCATCTCTAGCAAAAATCCATTTATCAAGTCAAAATATGTCTTCAGTATTAAAAAAGTTGAAAATTCTAAAGCTCCTTTTCAAAGAGTTGTTGGTTAGCAGGATTTATATTTAGGTTTACTTTTTTCCTTTGTTTGTTTTTAAATACAAGGTTTCTGAAACCCAGTAATTTTCCTTGTGGTCTAACAGATCAATATATGTTTTGGCAATTTTAGAAAACATATTTTATTTATTTTTTCCAATCAAACCAAAAAGCCCCTTAGGAGCCATTGTAGTCTGTTAGTTAAATATGTTTTCATTCCTATGCTTCTTTAAGAGGTCTGTCATTTACAAAAGACAGTAATGACTTCATCCGAGCTAATTCAGTTCACCATGTCATTATACAATATATTTAGGGCACGTCCTGCTTTTAGAAAACTCCCTGTGAGAACCCTATACAGAGTGCCAAGATCCACAGTAGCGTTCATTGAATTTCCTGATTGCAGTGTTGTATGCTTTTTGTTTTTCCTAGCAGAGACTAGCAATTTGGTTGTTTTTTTGCTTTTTTGCTTTTTTTTTCTCCAGGAGTACTCAAACAAAACCAATTCAAATATCTCATCGTGATAACTTTGCTGTACCATCCAGCACCTGTACCCAACTGGACAGGTAACAGTAAATGCCTGTGGTCATTAAAGGGGTGGCAAGGGAGACTACAAATATATATGTCTCAGCTATCAGCTAGCTAGTAGAGGGTATAATGAAGTACACCACTTTTGGGGTCCCGCAGACCAAGGAGAAGGCGTTAGGAATTGAGCAATGTTTATTACCGTTTACTCTCTACTGGGTTTCTTATAAAAGATTAAGTGTTATTTCCTTCATTTTAAAGTAAAGAAAATTTGCTGGGTTTTTTTTGTTTGTTTGTTTTTGTTTTTGGTTTTTTTTCATTTTAGAGAGAAGGGAAGGGAAGGAGAGAGAGAAGGAGAGAAACATTGATGTAAGGGAGAAACATCAGTTGGTTGCTCTCGCTGGCACCCCTGACTGGGGACTGAACCGACCCCCAGGCATGTACCCTGACCGGAATTGAACCCTTGACCTTTCAGTCCCACAGGACGATGCTTCAACCGACTGGGCCACACTCGCCAGGGCTGCTCTGGTTTGTTTTAAAGAAAACTGACATTGGTCATTAAACACATTTTTTTCTAGCACCCTGAAGGAAGGAGAGTTTGGTAAAATGTTTCTTGTATTGGCTAGTTATTACACTTTTTTCATAAATTCACATATGAAAGGTCACTACCTTGCGGAAGGTGAAATCTAAGGTAAACTCAGAGAAATGGTTATGAACACATATGATGAACAAGGGTACCTCTAAACAAACTTACATATATGATACGGCAATAAGCGAGACGCAGCCATTTAGGGCGGATGACAGCCTTTATTTTATTTAATTTTTAATTGACAAAAGTTAATTGTTTAAACTTATTATTGTATTTTATTTTTTAATTTTCTACTTTATTATTTATTTATTATTTTATTATTGACACTATTATAGATGTCCCTTAATGACGCCCTTTAAATCCTAAACTAACAGAGAAATCTTAGGTCAGGAACTTCAATTTGGGCTGCTTGGTTGGTCTCCATGCCTTGCTTCGTAACACTCTTCCTTTAAGGATCGTCACATCCTCCCATTATTTGTTGAATTTAGGGCATTGTCATTGGCTCTTTAGAGTTAATGAATTGAGAAAGAGTATAGAAAATGGAGAGATCTTAATAATCAACCTGAAGTGTGGTAGAGAGACAAAAGCTGATCAACAAAGCCCTAACAAGGATGCCTTGAAGGAGGGAGTCACAGCAAAACTTTCCAAGACACAGATGGAAATGAGTTATTTGTACTGACTTCTGGCTTGCAGAAGGGAGGCAGGGATGCTCTCACCTTTCAGGTCCTGACCGCGTTCTTCAAAGCTACCCCAACATGCATTCAAATACATATTTTGAATAATGCCATCAAGAGGCCATGAACAAGCGTGAGGCTCTTCAGGACTATATATGCTTAATTTTCTATTTTATACATTTTTCTTTTGTTCCAGAGAATTCCAGATTCTATTCCCAATTTTTTTCTCTCTATGTGCAAAAACTAAGGCTTTGTGTGCTCTGTTGCTATGGAAACAGGAGAGAGAGAAACAGTTTATGTATTTCAAAAGCTGTCAGCCTATATGCTGTGGGTTTTGATAACTAAACCTACACACGAACCATCTTTTTCTGCTCTCAACTCCCAACACCATAACATTTATTTTTTCATACGTATGTGTGTTGCTTGGCAAAATTAAGAATCTATTTATTTAGCTTTGCTGCAATCAATTTTATACTTAATTTAATGTCCAGGGTACAGAGAGAGGCTTTGGTGAGGCATTTAGAGAAATATAAAACTGTTCTTAATAAATGCTTACTAAATCAGAATGAAGACAGAGTTAGCAGGCATCACAACTCAATCTCTTGCCAAAATAAAAAAGATTGAAGCTCTATTAATTTTAAAACAGAACTGAATGTTGCCTGGCTTATATTTCATAGAAATGTAATGTCTGCTATACACTCTTCGGCTCTCTAATAAAAGAGCTATTTTGAAATTACAAAATACACTGTGTTCTCCCCCAGAGAATACAATTCAATCGCTTATTGATTTTTCCTGGCATCCTTAGTCTGGTGTGAAGGGGTTTCTGGGCTCCTGGACCTGGAAGGAGGGAGTTTGTTTGCAATTGATTCCGATTCTGTGCAGCAAAGCACCCCTCCCCCACGTGCCAATAAACCCATAGTCTTTTTGATAGTCCGGCCCATTAAGTGCTTGCCTTCCTACTATTTTCAGTTGCTTCCCAGCACTTCCAAATATTTTCAAGAAAATGACTTCATTGTAAGATCACTTTTATCAAGTTTAGATGATGTAGTTAAGTGGACCAGGAAAAACACATAAGAACTTAGACCTTCGAATCTAGAGCACACTTTAGTAAAGGATCTGTCAGGCTCTCTGCTATAAAGCCTGCTTTCCCAGTCTTTATAACTAGATGATTCACTTGAGCCTGAAAATCTGCCCCTTGTCTAAAATTGTTTTTTTCCCTTCCATGAAAACGCACTAACAATAAATGATCTAAATGTGTGTAAAGGACAAGTGAAGGGCAAATTAGAAAATAATGAAAAGGATGATGCTACCCATTTCTTTTTTTTTTAGAAACAAAGCTGTGTCCTTGATCTTGGGGGAAAACAACCCTCAAGTTCAAAATCTACTGGTTACAATGTGAGTTTCACTGTTGTATTAGTTTAGTCTCCTTGTTCTATGTAGTCATTTACTTAGTAGATGAGACTAATTACAGAAGGATTAGGACTCTCCAAAGCAAATTATTTTGTTATTTTTAATAATCACAGATATATAACACTTGATCCTCCAAGGAACTTAAAGCACCCTATTGACTTTATCTCACATATGCTTACCCTGCTCCGAAGAGGTGATACATTTTAAAATTCTATTAAATTGCTGGGGGTAAATAAGACCCAGAGATATCAGATAACATCCTTAAGGCATTTGACAGTGTCTGTGATATTTTAGAGATAAAATGGAGAAATAAAACATGGCTGACTGAATCTCAAGTATGCATATTAAAATAATCTCCATTAATTTGGAAGAAGGTTTCTGCAAAGTGTCAAAAGATTCTCTTTCAGTGGTTCTGTCCAGCTCACAGATTTTATCAGTTACTTGGATGAGACTATCAAATGCATAATTATTAAATTTTCACATGATATATGCCATAAGAAACAGAAAATATATTGTGCAGTAAAATCAGACTCCAAAAAGATATTAACATCTTGGGATGATGGCTAAAGCCAACAAAATTAAGTTCAGTAGGAATGCAAGTACCTGATCTTAGATTTTTTTAAAAAAAATTTCAAAGAGTCATGAAAGAACAGCTTGGGAAATATGTGAATATTATTTTTTATAGATTTTATAACATTAACATCAGTATGAGTTTGCCATGTATTGTGTCTGATAAAAAAGCGAACACGGCCTTGGGCTGCATTCATACAATTACAGTATTCTAAACAAAGAAGGCACTGGTTTGACAGTAATTTAGTTGGCGAAACATCCTCTAACAGGCTCACCTATCTAATCTTAAAAATCACATACACAGGAAGGGACTCAGACAAGCTGGAATTTATTCAGAAATGTAAGCAGAATGCTAAAGTAATTAAACCCAATACCATGATGAATACCTGATGGAATAGAGATGTTTCACCTACAGAAGGTAAACCAAAAGAAAACGCAAAAGTTGTCATCATTATTTCTTCAGAGATAAAATCAGGACTGGTGTTTCGAAGGTACATAGGCCGGATTTTCACGTAATATAACTATTTCTTTTTAACAATCTGGGAAGTTCAAAGATGAAATGTTTGCCTCTTTGGGTAGGTAAGTTCTCCATGGCTGGATCTAATTATCAGATGGGTAATTAAACTAATTAGCCTTTGCAGTTGCTTCTAAATCTAGGTTTATAACTCTGTGATTCTAAAACTTGCTCAGGAACACATAATACAGTTTTTCCTGGCCCAAAATAATAAACTATGTAGTGGGTTGATACATTAAAATATGTAACTCATAATGCACCTGGACAATTCAGAGCTCGGAGCTTCAAGTTTATTATTGTGTGTAGCAAGAAATTTTATTAAATTCCTCTTTACTTCTGAAAAGGATGCGACTGAGCATCTACCATGGAAGGGTGGTCTGTGTGCCATCATTTTGACGCAGGAACACTCAAGTAGAATCATCCCAGTTACCACCTGCCACATACTTCTGGAGACTGAATGTGGAATCTGAAACAATATCAATGCATTTTTCGTACTCTGTTACCTTAAAGTCCATTAGTCCAACTTGCACTTCATGTGTATCTTTTACCCATACATAATTTTGTAATGGCAGGCATTTATCATTTGTAAATTCTAATTTTTTTAGTTAGATAGACCTTCCAAATCTTGATACTTTTTATTATATAACATCAAAGAATTATATTATATTTATTGATTTCACTGCTTGTCTCATTAGAAAAGTCTTAACACACTGAAAAGTTACCAAGTTTATGAAAGTAGATAAAATTTTCCTAATTGTAACTATCATATGAAAACTTGAACTTCATAGCTCGCAATAGATACTGTAATTTGTTTTCCTTGATGCAACAAACTTACCTAGTTCACTTAAGAAAAATAAGTGCCAAATACATAAGTCTGATAACTATCGTTTGTCAGTCATTCTTTCAACTTAAAAACAAAAAGTATCCATGAAAATGGTGGCTAGTTTAGCTTGCAACTCAAATGAAACCTACACCAGTGTTTTTCCTTGAGAACTATTGTACTTTAGTACGTAGCAAAGGTGCTTTTTTCATATTTCATGACACAACTATTCAACAAATTTGTATTCATAGGTTGAGATTTAATATAATTACTAATTTTCCTAACTTCATTCATCAAGGATATTCTAAAATGAAACTTTTTTTGTTGTTGTTGTTTTCCTTTAAGTTTATAGCAGTGAAGAATATAATTAGTAGCATGTTTTGGTGACATTATGTTGATCCACCATTGGAAGTGATGGCAGGCTTTTTCGCCATTGTTTTTGGTGAGACTATTGCCTCTGGACTGTGAACTTTACAAATATTTCTCAGGTCTTTTTCTCCTCTCCCCTTATGTGGGACGGGATGACTAGAGTGGGCTGGAGGTTATGTGCATTTAGTTCTGTTATTAGTGGGACCTAGCACAAACATAAATGCCCATATTCTATTCAAATATTTAACACCCATTAGGCAAGTAAAATGGTTTGCTTTTCCACATATTTCAATGTTTAAGTGTTTTAGTTTTGTAAGTAAACTAATAGGATTCAAATACAACTACCATTTATTCAGTATCCATATTATTCACATACTAACTGCATCCTGCTTTTCCCCTTTTCTATCTCACAAGTCCTTTGAGACTTTCATGTCTTGTGACTTTATTGTTATATCTTGTTTCATGTGTTCTTTCCAGCAGCCTTCAAAGGAAGAAGGTGAAGCTCAGAGGACTGGCCACGGCCATGCTGTTTTAACCTGAGCTTAGTCCAAGCCCTCTAACGCCAAATCCAAAGAGACATGAGAACAGAACAAAAAGAAAGCTGCACAGTATTCTAAATACTAGGTATGCCCTAATCTGTTCAAATTGTATAGTCTAGTTAGGACAGGCTGGTAACATTTACCTAGGCAAGCTGCTTTGGTTTATCCGGTTAACCCTGTATCTTAAAATAAGAGAACACTTACAAGTTGATCCGAGCTAGCTCTCCCTTAACAATTGAAGATTTTCTTTTCCTTCCAAAAAGTAATGAATTGCAGTTAGAATATATATGAATGGTATAGCAAAAGCATGCAATACAAATGCTGCTATTGCCTTGTATGTAATTTATCATGGTTTTCTTTTCCATTGAGCCCTGAGGTGGCTTCAATATTCTTCTCAACACAGGACTCCAAGCACCAGTAACAATTGATCACTGTTAACAATTCAAGATGAAAGCAATTTTCTTCTCTGGTTTAAAATGTCTTCATCATTGTAAACAACTCAAGTACTGTTTTTGCTTTTAGGGGATTTACATATTGAAGAATTACGTTTGTGACCTATGTAGGCTTAAGGTTACATAGATGCTCATTATCATAAAGAAAATAGCCCAACACTATTTAAGAAGTAACTCAATGCCTGCCCACGCAGACTGGGTATATTTTCGATTACCAAACAGCATCTGTGCCTTCTTATCAGAACCGAAATGCAGCCACTTGCCACTTGTTTTTCTTCTATGCCCTTCAGTAAGTCAAGGAAGGTGAGAGTCAGAGCTTTATACCACTGGGATCCAAAGAAAATGAGTCATACACACCTGAGCACTATGAGTCCAGACATCCTCCCTTGCTCACTCATCTGCCCTTGCCTGCATACTCAAAAAAGGAAAGGACAGAATTGAAGTCTTGGATGAGCTCCCCAAAAGAAATCCCTTAGCAATGCTAACTGGACTCAATCAACTGGCAAATTCCTTCAGGCTTTTGAGAAAAGTTAGGGAAGGTCTGAAGATAAACCTCGAATAAAAACCAAGGTCATTATTCATTTCAGGACAATAGGAGAATCAACATTTCCTGGTAGGCTTCAGGGGATGGTACAACCCAACAGCTGTGCGCGAATGTTGAAGCTTTCCCACGGGTGCTTTCACGCCTCAGCCAGGACAATGATAAGGGAACTCTATTGCAAATGTGGAGCTTCTGTGATGGCTCAGGTGAGTCAGTCAAAACCAAAAAATCACACTTCAAAGGGTTGCCTGCATTAACAAAGGCACGACAAAGAAGGAGAAGAGAGAGGGCAGCCCCACACCACCAACTCTATCATGGAAGCTCTTCTTATCATGCCGCTCCAGTCCCTGTGATTATGAGGAGGGAGTGAAAGCATCCACTAATCAGGGCAGTGTGGTATGCTATTCGCAAGCTCATAACTGGCAGTAAAGCAGAAAGGCCCATGTCTGCTCTGCTGAGTAATTTCCACACTGAGGCCCTGAGCAGAGATGTCGTGTCATTTGTAACATCTGCCTTGGCATCCAGGAGCCAAAGTAAGCTAGTTAGGGAGTTTCACTGCTTCTTTCTCCCTCCTCTGATGACAAATCTAAAGGACTCGGGGTTATTTATAAAGAAAACTAGTCTGAGCTCTTCAGAGAGTTGTCAGCTTGATGCAGGTGAGACAGAAGAGTGTATGTGGAGGCTACAGAGACACTCTGGCTTCCTGTTGGTCCAAAAAAGAGGAGAGAATAGTATCATTTATGAATGGAGAAATCCTCAAATATCAACACAGAACGGGAAGGTTAGAGGGGGTATTTATAATTGCATAGGAGGGCAGACTCAGTCTTTATGCCTCATTGGTTTCCTGGCTCCTCGCAATGTCCTGGACAGTAAGAGTGGGCACATATTCTATATGAGACGATGCCCCAATATTAATGATGGGACCCAATAACAATGACTAATTACAAGAGTACTCAGCTTTCAACTGTAATCTTGACTTTTCCTAATTATCCTAAAACCCAGGTCTTTGCCTAGTGCTTCTCACTCTTAAGGTGCATACAAATTACCTAAGGATCTTGTTAGAATGAAGATTCTGATTCAGCAGGTCTGGGGGAGGGGAGGGGACTGTCTACAGCTTCCAGGTGATATCTATGCTGGCGATTGCCCCCCTGGCCACTGTCAGTAGCAAGGTCCCGCATTATACCTTTCTGGGGCATGGCGGGGCTTCTTACACAGCCCTCACTTTTACCCTCATTACTATGACTTCTCTAAAAAAAACAAAACAAACAAACAAACAAAAAAAACAGAGGGTCCAAAATGCAGTCATAGAACGTAAACCGCATCTCGCCAACAGTGAGTCTCATTCCTCACGTGGATGGGAGACTTCGTTCAGGCCCGAATGGGTGTGAACGGCCCCTTCCTGATGAACCTGAGGGTAAAGCAAAGCCGTACTTGATGTACACTCAAGCCATATGCCTGTGCAACTGATTGGACACTTAGAGAGTCCAGAGAAATTGGAAAGCAGAAATATGGCAACTTTTAACAATTTGGCACTTAAGAAGCATGTCCAAGTGACAGGAAATGTACAGGAGAATCAAAGTCCTTGGCCATTCTACCTCAAAAATTAAAGCTGAGTCCCAGGGACCTTCTGTTGTAGCCTCTCTTGGCCCTGAGTCATATAACGATTGGTGACCCTTGACTGAGGCCCCTTTGATTCAAGGCCCTGAAGCAGGTACAGTGGCACTTGCAAAACAGGAAGAAAACATAAAGTATGGCCTCAAGAAGCCCGCTGAAAGGCTGGGGAGTGGAGTATCTAATGTACAGATTTTGTTTGACATGTTTATACTATTGTCCCTCAAAATTTCCACAGGGTAGCAGTTGCTTCAGCAATTCCTAAAAGGTTAGCTACATAAAACAGCTGATGGTATACTGAAGGTTTGCTGTACCAGGATTGCTAAATATTAATAATTTTAATTGTATGTATACCAAATGATTCCACACTGAACTGATTTTAGACGTTTCCACTGCTCTGTCCCCTTCTATATCCAAAATACTATGTGTTCATCGTGGGTGGGCTCTGCCTCATAGCTTCTCCGCATTCTTCTTTCCACTTTACAGATGGGGGCGCTGGGCAGAGAAAAGCTAGAGGCTGCCCAAAGCGCGAGCTGGAATCGAAGTCTGTGTTCGGGCCCCCTATTCTTATCTGCAACCACTGAGGCATCCTGGCTCTGTCGCCCTGGTTTCCTGCACACACCAGGCCTGCCAACCGCTTTAACAGCCAGTGACAGACGAGTCATTATGAGCTGCTATGTAGAGAAAAGAAAATATAAGCCAGATTCCCATCCTATATAACTCTAGGGGAACTTTAAATTGCCAGATGTCAATCTGGATCCTTTCCTGAGTGCTGAGTTCTCACGCACAGATGGGAAAGCAGGGTGCCCCCCAGGGCTTTAGGGATGCGCTCCAGGCAAACCTGGAGCCCAGAGCACGGGAGTGGCACCTGGCTCTCCAGGGCTTGAGAGTAGCCCTTTGCTAGATGTCATTTAACCTTTCCAGACCCCAAGTCTCATCTTCAGAAAAGGTCTGTTGTGCTCATTTGCCTGTGAGTCAGAGGGTATTGTTGGAAAGAGAATAGGCTTTGTTATGTCAGGCTTGGGTTGCATTTTTTTTTTAAATTTATTTTTCAATTACTTGTCCCCATCTCTCACTAACTGTGTGACATTGGGCAGGTTGTCGTACCTTGCTGGACCCCGTTGTTCTCCCGTTTCAAAATTTAAAGCTTCCAAAAGTGATTTGTTCACAGTGATACTGTGAGGGTTAAATATGACAACAAACCTAAACTTTGCTGATAAATAACCGACATTCAATGAAGTCCTGTTTTTCTCCTTCTTTGTTGATATTCGTGAATACAATATCTTGGAAATATTTGGTAAAGAGAAATAATGCTAATATATTAATCCTATTTAATAAGCATTCACTCTGGGTCAGAAATGTATCAACAAGTTATCTCATAAAGAAGCAAGGTAATTGAGATAAATTAACTGGAAAAATAGAATACTAAAAAGGGGTTAGTTAATTGTCCTCAAATAAATGAACTGTTTTCATTCAATAAATTATGGCTTCCTATTAGTTTTCACCTCTGCTGAAAGACACAGTGAAATGTGTTCAGAATCACGTAATGCATAAAGAAAAGCCTTCTTATAGTAAGGGTTAAAATTTAGAAGATTTTTCTAGGACAGAATGCCCAGAGGTTCATGGAAAGGTGAAACCCCATTTTAGGCCATCGGAATCGCCTAATGCTGAAGGGAGAGGATAATAGGTATTATCTTGTAACTACCCTTTTGACCTTATATTAGATACATATTTGATCCTCAGTTTCTTTGTAGGTAAATGGAACTGTTGATTTAATTGTTTCTAGGATGAGTTTAAGGAGCCGGTTTATCTCTGATTTAAAATGTGTCTAGAATTACAAAATGAAATGACATTTTCGTACTTTTTAAAGACACAGACATACTTTGCTAGACTTCAGTCTACCTAAAACGACCGAGCTGTTCTTCAGCCTGGAGGCAGGATGATGGATTCAAGGTCATGGTGCACAGCACATTGCAGCTGTGCCTGCCACACAGACGTTCAATACGCATTTTTTTAATAAAATAAGCTACAACCAGATAATCCCAGACATTAGCTCTACAATTTGTTCAAGCACTCATTCAACAAACCTACTACATGGCAGGTAGTATATTTACTATCTGCAGTGGTATTTGGGTATGACACGAGCACCAAATTTAATTCTTTAAAACTAATTTCCCTCCATTCAATTTAGAGTTTTCGCACTCCTCTCAGAGGCAAATGAAATCAGGTGATTTTGTAAAAGCTGCAAAGGACAGCTGGCTGACCTTGATCTCTAAGTTTGCCTCTTCAGGGGCAGATGTTCTCAGAGAGAAGGGTTGGGATGAACTGGAGGATTCATAAAATTCTGGGGTACAGGGGTCTCCTCTAGCCTTTAGGGAATGGAGTGATAGAGCAGTGAAGCAAGTCACAATACCTGTGTTCACTTGGAGAGAAAAATGAGTTTTCTGTTCCATGTGGAACTCATTAATGAATACCGACTAAATCGTTAGTAATTCTGCCGATGCCGAAACAGGTGAAAATGGACGAGGATGAACAGGAAAGATGTCTGCAAGGAAGTTTTCATGGGGATTTGACATACAGACAGATTTTCAAATGCTTTGACTCAGAGGACTCAGAAAGTAAAAGCAAGGAACAAGTAGGTGTATGGGGTGTCATTTCGGTGGGTGAGTGAGTCATATCATAGGTGTCTTTCCTGAAAATGGTATTGTCACAGCGCCTGCTTAAGTTATTTGATCCAAGCTTTAAAAAGAAACATAGCAAGTCTTCCTTGCAGAAAGGAGGCCCTAAGGATTTAACAGAAATTATGGTTTCTTTTCATCAACACTGCTACAAGCCTTACTGCCACCAGCACTAATTACTGTAGCTCACAAACCCTGTACTCCTACGATTTAAGGCTCCAAGGATACTGAGAGCTAAACAGTGGAAATCCAACACTGATGTGGGCTTTTTGCTCTCATTTTAAAATGCATTATATAAGAGGGAGAATCCTTATCTAGAACTACAGGTTTCAACACACCGTAGGTCTTAAATTAGACCTCTCTTTGAAGCTGCGTACCAGAAAGGTAGATGGGAACACAGACAGAGCTGACAGTCATATTCTGGTACCAGTGCGACGCTGCCTTTTGTGTGAGGGGGTTAGAGAGAATGAGCACATATCGAAAGGCCATAGACGCTAAACAGCTGTGCTTATTTCGGGAAGAAATGTCCATTGCTGAGAGCATTTTCTTGAGATTTATTCCTAGAAATTATGTTTATAAGGAAAGTCAGGTTAACTCTTCCTGGGAGGAAAATATTTCCCCTCATGAGGGAAATTAACTCTTTTAATCACCATGCTGTTGAAGACAGAATTGTAGCTAATGCCAAACAAAAGAATCATTCTTCATCTGAAGTTTGCAGTAATAGTGTTCAGGTTTTTCTTTCCTCTAGGAAAACGTATCCCTCTGTCCATATAATTCTTGTACTTAACTACATTGTATACTCATCCTCTCCCTACTGGTCCTCTCCCCTTCTCATTTTTTGTTATAACTTCATTATCTAACACAGGCCTGACTTAGACAAAGATGTCCTACATGCTTGTTGAGTAGCTACATCATTGATTTTTATTTTTAATTTTCATTTTAATTCTGAAGGCAACAAAATATTACAAAATTTAGAATGCAGAGGGACTAAATCACCTACCACTCTAGCCAGCAAATATTATTTTGGGAAATAATACTTTTGAGGAATATTATTTTGGGGAGAAATGCAAGTCTAAAATTAAACATCATTTTACATCTTCAGGTAGAAAACAAAGTCATACTCAGAGCATCACATATTAAAAATGTATTTCCTGTGTATGAATTTCCTTAAAAGCCATAACATTTCACTGAGATAACTTAAGTATGTGAGAATGATCTCATTTAGCAGATGAAGAGAAAGAAAGAGAGCTTCATAAAACAATTTTAATGACAAAGAATGGATTAGATTCAAAATTATCCTTCTAGTGCAGGGTCAAATGGTGGTGACATACTTTTTTTTTTTGGCATGAGCCAAGAATGGGTTTGCAATTGTTCCATATATCAAAATGTTGTACTGAAGCTTGCCTTGAAAATATTTTCTAAATTGTGAGTCTAATGAAATTCTTTGAGAAATGTGCCTGTTTTTTTTTTAAATTTTAATCATACCCCAATTTTCCAAAGCGAATATAAGAACAAAGAATATCCAAGCAACTCCTCTACTATTAGGACCTGATTTTATATATATATATATATATATGTCTCCGCATGCCATTTTCTCTATAGTGGCAGATAAGATTACATGTCTCTGCCTCTGGAAGAATTACAGAACCCAGAACCTTCACTAGGCAGTATAGGCAAATGTAATTTGATTTTTCACTTTTCTTAATTTGGAGCTGATATAAAAATAGAGGATACTATAAAGCCAGTAGTAACCTAATTTTAAAGCAAAGCGCTTTGTGGGGTTTTGTGCCTGTTTGCTTGCTTTTGTACTCTTAAATGAAATCGAGATATAATCTCCAAAATAAAACAATGTCCCGTTTGCTCATAGCATTGTGGTTATTGTAAACAAAACAGTTAAACAGGTATGATTTCTACCTTCCTGGACTTTGGTGAAGACAAAAAGGCTGATTTAGAACGCAAAATACTCCTTCCTCTTCGTGTATTGGTGGCCGAGTCATGCTGCCTGTTGGTGTTAGGAGTGGATTTGACGATTGACACAGCGTCATTAACCCCAAAAAGAGACAGAGGAGAGGACGATTTTTCCTCCCTTAAATAGTTTAAAAAAATTGTTTCTCCGCATTGCTCAAGCATATTTAAACAAACTGGAAAAAAATAATAATTCGGCTAACCCATTTAGGGTAGCTGAAAGGAAGAGGAGAGTAGGCCAATAGCTGGTAAGAAAAATTTTTGGAACTAGAGCTGTTTTTCACCAGATCTCTTTTGTCATAATCATTCGAATACTCACACTCCAAGTAAACCAATCAGAGATGAAAGAACCTGTCCAATTGAAACTAATTTCTCAAAGCAAACCAGTTAAATACTTTTCGAGGATGCTGAACTCAAGCTTAAACTGATTGCTCAACTCCGCTTTAGGCCCCAGCCCCTAGGTATCACTCATTTCTTCTCTGTGTGATTCTAGTTAATCTTAGGTAACGGACTCTGCCGTGAAGTTGGCATGGACGGGAGCTACTGAGTGCCCTGCTGTCCCGGCATGATGTGTGGCCTTGCAGGGAAGGGACGAGGCACCATCAGCCTCAAAGTGGAGCAGCAGAAGCATTGCAGGTATTCAGCCATGGCTGACAAAATGCATCTGTTCAATAGTTAATTAATCTTGGTCTCTGGTATAAGACTTCTAGGTAAAAAATGTGCAAGGGAAATGGGCTTCTTTGACAGTCTCTGGCCTCTAAGAACTTTCATTGTGCCCAAAATTTTACCAGGCTCAAAATATTTCCTCTTTACCTTACTATAGTGAAAAGCCATATTTTTTGGATTAGAGCGCTGTTTTCAGAAATTCATTGTTGTTCAGTGCATATCGCTTGGGATGGTGGCAAATTAATCCCAAACTCCCAATTACTACTTAAGTGACTATTCAAATACTAATATGTACTAGGCACTCTACTAGTCATCTGGGGGTTGAGGGGGTAGATGGCTGATATCAGTAGTAAGAAGTGCAATGCAGAATAACAGGTGCTATAACTGAGAAATACCTAGGTACGGTAGAGTGGAAAAGCTACAGGAGGAATCAGGAAAGATAACCAAGAAAGTAATGCTTAAGCCCAGTGAAGACAAAGGCAGACAAGGTTGAGCAAGGCATTCCAGGCAGTGGGAAGTCTGTGTATAAAAAGACAGAAATGCACCAGCATGAGGAATCCTGAGGAATGGACCATGATGTAGTTTGTTCCAAGGAGAATGGCACATGACGGTGCTCGTGGGTTTCTTCTGCCAGGCCCCGAAAGAAAGGAAAGGGCTAATGACCCTGCCAAAAGGCCTGATTCTATCCCATCAATGATGAAGCACCACGGAAGCCAGAGAGTGTCTGGATCAGATTTACACTCCAGAAAGGTCACCTTTATTGTAGCCCGGAGGGTGGACTAGAGGGAGGCAAGCCTAGATACAGGATGCCAGCTCGAAGAACGAAGAACGTTGAACCAAAGCAAACTGCAGGCGATCAACGCAGAGCAGGAAGATGACAGGAAAATGAGAGAAATTTTTAGAGATGGGGTCAATGAGACTTAGGAAGTAACTGGATGAGGTTGATAAAATAGGAGGATTCCAGGATGAAGCCCAGATTTCTGACTTGGGAGCAGGATATAAAAATGATTCCATTTTGGACTGATTGAACTTGAGGTGTCTATGAGATGTCGAGTTAGACGAGTCTATTAGAATATATTATATATGTGTCTAGAGCTCAAGAATGAGGTCTAATCCTGAAATAGATCATTGTGAGTCATCAGCATATAGCCTAAATCGAAGAGTCTTCAATAGATTAAATGTGATAGGACCAGAGGAGACATTTTAATTGAGGGGAGAAGGGGCAGATACAAGCATGAGATATTGCACCGCTGTGAAGGTGACCTGGGACATTCCAGAGGTTGTAACTAGAGCGATTCTCTGTCTCCACGCATTCCCTCTCCCTGCCCTGGCAGAGGCAGCTGACAACTTCTCTCGGTGGGGCCGAAATCTAGGCAAAAGCTACCACAAGGTCATCCCCCCACCCCCCAGCCTAAAAATCACTCCGCAGTTCCATAGCTTGGTCAAGTTTGGTGATAAATAGAGGTACTTGTCACCATGACATTCCCAGGAAATAGTCCCCGGAGTCAAGTGCCCCTAGTCTGGGGACTGAGCAGTGAAGATTATGGGTAGGAGAAGAGGGCAATGAAGAGCTCTCCCCTTCTACCTAGTGGAGCAAATTGTGCTGATCGTTTTCAAGGCTAACATTACAATTAGGCAGTCTCTGGCCCAAATGTTAACCTCAAGGATGGCCTCTTTACTATTCTAACATTGCTTCTTTAAATCTAATATGGCTTTCAGTCTACAGGGTATCTATTTAAAAACACATATCCCTGCGAGATGCTTCACTTTCACCATGAATTACCAGGATGTTATAGTGGAAACAGGACTGGATTTAAAGTTAGAACATCTCACTTTGATTTTCTGCCCTGGCACTTACTAGATTTGGGACTTGGATAAGTCATTTTACTTTCCTAGGGCCAAGCTTATAATAAATAACAGGGTCAGATGATACAATCTCTAAGATTTCCTCTCTAAACATTTTTGGATGGGATTTAGTTGATAGCCAGGTGCAAGAAGCTACTTATTCATTTACTAACACAGTTATTCAGTTATTTATTCAGCGGACATGTATTAAACACACATTAGGTGCTCTAAGGGTGTACAGATAGTTAAGAAGCTCAGAGACTAGTGAAACTCAGATATATATTTTTCTTTAGTCAAAAATGCATTTTTTCAAGAATGAATTCATCAGGTTACAAGTACTTTTTTTATGAGTGAGGCTTAGCATATAGGGTTGGAGATTGCTGGAGAGGTGGAAAAAAACATTTATTGTCCAGAGCAATAGCCTTAGAAAATAACCCTAAAACTTCAGATGCTGAGGGTCATAACATAATCAAACTTTGTGGGACTTTTAGCAAAGACTAGTGCCAATAGATTGCAGTTAAATAGACATCCTGGTAACAGAATGATCTAAAATCGCAAGACTACCTTTTTTAGGTAGAGCCAGAAGCTAGATACTCAAAAGTACAAGAGAAGGATAACCATGCAGTTCTGGGGTCTTTCAGTATATATGGAGCTATAGATAGATATATGTGTCCGGTGTGTAAGGATGTGCCTAGCAGACACAATTTTGCATGGTAGGTGGGGGCCACACTGTACCTGCCAGAGCATTCCTGCTTTTTCCCAGAACCTTTTTTTTTCCACCTGTTCCATCAAATAGAATGCAAATTAAGTTTCTATGCATTATTAGGATGCCTGGAAAAGGTAAGACATACGGGAGGAGCAAGTGGTAATGCAAGAAATAAATATCAGTTTTTCAGGTCAGAATGATCTAACTGGGAAGCTGAGCTTTGTGATGACATTATTTCTGTTTTCTCATACGTTTCTTACTGTTCAAGATCCCTTCCCTCTTCTCTTGGGAACAGAAGTCTGTTTTTTTTTTAGGGAACATTACCTCCGCTATTTCACATGCCCCGATGGTAATATCCTCATCCGCATTATTCTCAGCTTGCAGGTGAGCCAATGACTCGTGTTAAGCCAATCAGACTATATTTCCTTGGCATTCCGATGTATCAGAGGGGAGCAACATATGTGTGGAAAACGCCTGATGCAGCGTCATTCCCATCGCCAGCCCTGGTGAGAATGAGCCTTCATTTAGCTACCCCAGAGCAACTTCGGATCTCACTTTCCCAGAGTCTATTTGACCGTGTCTTCAGTTCTCTTTTTTTGGCCACTTTATTGAAAGTGTTCTTTCAATAAATGCCACGTCTTCTTAAGCTAAGACACCTTGGTTTCTCATACGCATAATGATTATAGACTGACTGTGTCCCCTCAAAATTCACATGTTGAGGTTCTTACCCTTAATGCAATGGTGTGAGGAGGTGGGACCTTTGATTACGACATGAGGGTGGAACCCTCACGAACGGGATTAGTGCGCTTATGAGAAAGACCCCAAAGAGCTCTCTAGCCTCATTCACGTGAAGATACACAAGACGTCTCCAACTGGAAAGACAGGCCATGCCGGAATCTAATCATGCTGCCACCCTGATCTCAGGGTTCCAGCCTCCATCACTGCAGTAAATAAATCTCTATAGTTTACAAGTCACCCAGTTTACAGTACTATAGCAGCCCAAGCTGACTAAGACACGTTAAGTAGATTAACCTTACTCCGTGTACCACACAGTACAATGAGCCCTTCCTAGTCAAAAAAAGGTCAGAAGATACATTTGAAGTAGACTTCGTTCTGGACCCTCCTCCCCAACGATGTGTAAGAACGAACAATGAAATTCCAACTACTGAAGGGTTTCTTAATTGAAAGCTTATTGATGACATCTTTGTTCTAAAGAGATTGGTCCTAAAAACAAAGGCCCCTTCTAATGATAGAGGGAAACCTCTCTGGAGGTTTCCAATGCCCCTGCTCACATGTCCAAGCGCTACTGCACGCAGATGATTTCCCGTGCATTTCCGCCTCCCTGTCCCCGTCCAGGCTAAACTCCCCGGAGTTTCCCCCACTTTCAGCTTTGGTTCTTGAACAAAAGGATTCCATTATCTTCTACTCTTTCTTCAGCTTTATCTACAAGTCACTCTTTTTTATATTACAGCATTTCCTGAAATTTAGCAAATTCTTGAAAAGAAAGATTTAATCTTCGCAGGAGAAGCTGGAGAAGATTTATGGACGCCCATTCTTAACATGTCAAAATGGGGCTTGGTTGCTAAATTTACTGGGACCGCCTACACAGCTGAGGGTTTCTGCGACTCTGCTGGAAATAACGGCTTTAGGAGGTAACCAAACAGCAGTGGAGAAAAAGAGTGGAGAGAAAACCGATTTTTAGGTGGCAGAAGGGTTTCTTGTTTTATAAAAGAACATTACATTTTTAGGAACTTATTAAGTTGTTTCCCTTTATGTTTGACCCCAAGTTCGAGTTTGGACCCCTTAATTTTCTGTTTTAAAAGCATCTGCAAGGTATTGAGTAACTCCAGTTTCCAAGTCTTCCAGTGCCACACAAAATGAAAGCATTAATTCTTAAGTATTATTATGGGATAAATTGAATTTTGTTAGGTTGACTTTTACAATCCTTATATTTTTCTGTGCTTAATCATTACCGGTAATTTAAAAATAAATACTTCTGCAAGTGAACCAATAGAAATATTTCACTGTCATTGAACAAAAAGCTAAATGCCTAATTACTGTGTGTATTGAACATCCATCTGTGGTAGTAGTTTCTTCACTCTTTCCATATCTTTATTCTTTTTATTTAAAAATCCACAATTTCTTCCTATATATACTGGCCTTTTCCCCCTTCATTTCATGGAAGAAAATGTACTCTGTTATACAAATGTGCTCCCTATTTCCTTTGAAACTCTATTCAGTCAGTCCCTGCTGAAAGAATAGGTAATGAAATTCTATCTCTCAAGTGTGTGTAGACATATCAATCACTTTAAGTGGAAACAATCATTCCTCTGCCATTTGGAGCCAACATCTTTGAACACAGCAGCAGTACTGTTGCTTTCGGTTACTAAAAATAGTTTTTCCATATAATGCTTAGGTCTACCTTCCAGCCACATGCTGCAGAGGTCAAGAAAAGCAGATTTCCCGATAACATTTGATTTGAGCACAGGGAGTGACAGAAGTTGCGTTCTGTAATCTGGGTTTAAAGCCGACTGAAGATGAAGAGTCCAGGGGAGGTAATCAAGCAGCCCGTGCTGTCGCCCTCCCGCCACTCCCTGATCTCTGCCCGCGGTTGGTGGGGAAGTACAAAGATTTATAGTTCTTTTCCAGGCTGTTGACACCCAGTCCTCCTACTCTTAACAGTCCCTACACAATCCAGTACTTTTTCTTCCCTCCCACATAAGCAAAAAGATTTTGAATTTGTGCTACTACCTTTTCCTCAAAAACCATCATCCATGTTAAGCTTTTTGCCTTCGCTTCAGTATTTTCGGAGGCTGACACGAGAAGATACAGAAAATTAGGTATTTGCCCTCTTTTATTGCAATTTGCTCCCGTCCTTCGTGCCCGCTCTACCTACCATAAACTTTAAAACACACGCATGCTGTATTTAAAATGCTGCTGGCGGAAGACACGCCGCTGATGAACGAGAGAAATATGTTAGCGTGAGGCATTATGGTTGCAGTGAGGCGCCGCTGTCGCTACCCAGGGCATCGCTGCTGTGAAGTGAAGCCACTCTCCCAATCCCCTGATACAGAGCAGCATCAATGCAGAAATATTAAAGAGAAAATTAATAATTGATTTCAAAAATTCATTTGCAGCTGCACTTCAGTGAATTAATTACTTTTTGTCTTTCTCTTCTTCATTCCTCTCTCTTGCTAATGATCAAGTTAGAACCAGGAAGAGGGAGTCGGTGGGGTTGGGAGAGGCCGGAGTCTACAGCTGTGACAACAGCGAGCACAAAGAACCACTTCAACGTGGGGGCCCCAGGAGATGGACAAGTGAAGCGGCCTTGGTTAAACTTAATCCCATCTTCTCTACCCCTAGAAGCAACAGGAAAACCATGTTACCATGTTAGATGTTCTACTTAGTATTTTAGAAGGGAAAATTAAAATCCAGCAAGCAAAATTTCCAAGTTATTAAAAAGATTAACCTCTGGCTTATCCTTACTTTGTCTATGCAACTCGCTTCTCTGTATGCTCATTAAAATAGGACAGTCACACAGGCAATGTGATTGGCTGATACTGCTTTACGTGTTATTGGAGTTTATGCACTGACTTCCAGAAGGGTTGAGGGTTGGGGCGGAAATTTTTGCATAACACTTGCTTATCACCACTTGCCAGATGACGTTAAGGTAACATTATGGAAAGGTTCAACTCCATAGTCATTTTAGTCATTTTCTAAGCTAGAATGGGAAAATCTGGCAGAGAAATTTTATTTACCAAACCCCAGACTGAGGCAAAGCAGATGCTTTCTTCCATATTTAAAACACTGATGGAATAGGAAGACAGTCATGCCTGTCCAAACTACCACTTTAAAGCAAACAAAAAGATGTGCTTTTTAATATACCTTACTTTAAGCAACCATTTAATGGAAGAAATAACCTTTGTGCTAATGAGATTTTGAAAACAAATGTAAAGGCAAACACTGAATCTTCTGTAATAATCTTGTTGTTTTGGCACAGGATCCGTAGCCATTTGAGTACCAAATGATTCCCTCAGGGATAAACAGTTTCCATGGGTGCAATGAAATGTTTGGTATGTGTATCAGCAGAAACAGGGATAAAGTTAAAGACAAAGAGGGAGAGAATCCAGTGTGGATGGAGAGAATCCAAAAGATCAAAAGACAGGGAAAGGAAAAGAAGGAAGTACACAGCGGGGGAGAAGGACATCAAGAGCCAACATTAACGACACGAGGGACAGAGAGTCTCCTGTGCTGGTCGGTACAGACTATCTCCCCAAGGTCCTGTGGCCTCCTCTCTGAGCAGCGGTCTGGCTTGCATCATAATGCTGTGCCTCAGCCTGTTGGAAAAAGCCACTTGCCACTGCTTTCAAGTGACCTCACGTGATCAGGAGCTCAGAAGTTAAATCCAAGTTTGTATTCTGAAGGTTGGAATGGGACAACAGTATCGAAAAAGTGTGCATTTTACTTAGCCTCACCTCTGAGTAAGGGAAACAATGGCTTTGTGACTTTGTGTCTTTCAGTACTATTGTAGGTTGTGAGAATGTAGCTCAATTACCCTTAGGGCTCTTTCCTTGAATTTCTGAAGTGTGCCTAACAAGTAACTAAAGTAATCCACCCTGAGGGGCTTAACAGAAAAGATTTCCGGTCCCCACACTGGAAACACATCAGATCAGGGGAATAGGTAATTACACCACTGTTCATTTATGTAGCTGTTATCATTTAAAGAGACCAATTTGAAGCAGGGATATTCAAAATCAGTAAGCCATGGATGACCTCCATGCACTAAATACACTGGTAAATTTCCACCAGCAATGAACAGAGGTTTACTTTTCCAGCTTCCCTAGAAATTCTGTATTTGAAAATATATCAAAAAGCAGCTAATCACATCAGACAACAAGAAAATGAAAATCTATACCTAAGATACACTTTGACCATTCCAAAAAAACCTAGACTATCATTTGATAATCTGATAACAATGGTTTGTCTGTTTCACATTGTGCATGTGAAAGTAGTGTTAAATGGAGTCATCAATCAAAAATTTTCCCCAACAGCTCCTGGCAAGTGATTGCACCAGCAGCTGGAAATTGGTAGGCATCACTCCTTCCTAATTTTTTCAGCAAGAACATTTAAAGCACTATAATGATTGGCTTTAAGGAATCTTGTGCTTATGAAAAACTAACCTGATTCTGCTTTATGCATTCCGTTTGTCTCCTGCCAGACTCCGCTTGCCCTGGAAGCTCCTGGAGGCTTTCGACTACCTAGTACTGCCCCCATGTGGGCCAAGAGTGTCACTACTACATGGAGCTACCTGCTCTCCGTTTTTGACATTAGCACAGGGAGGTAAAAGTCAAGATTTTTAATAGTTTTTATCTCATACATTGGTCTAAATCTTCAAGTGAAATGGAACGGTTTTTCCAATCTCGGAGTTAGTCATAAAAAGCTACGTGGCCGGTATGCCCGCAAACGAAGGAGAGAAGGGATAGGGAAATCTAGGCCAGCGTGCTCTCTCACCTGGGATTCTTGTTTTTCTGGGCCCAGAAGGTCAAATCTCAGTTGAATCAGTATGCAGATCACATACACAGCAGCTACAGTTCCAGACTACGGAACGTGCTAATTGGCTCACCCTCCCAAAGAACTGGGGTACCAGGCATCTGACACACAGCCTCCGAGGGAGGCAGGGCTTAATGCAGGACAAAATGTTCTTGCCACTGCACTGTCTCCTAGCCTGTCTTCTAGCAGGCAGTCTGGTCACACACAGTGGTGACTGGAGCACTTCCATAATTATTTCTCTCTTTCTAGAATAATGTGTACGCTTGGGATTTTGAAAGGCGATCTAATTCAGAAGAAATTAACATTAAAGCTGGTGCCCCTTCAGCCTCCTTTCTGCAGACGTTTCTCCTGTAGTATTCCAAACAGTGCTCTGAATAGTATAATGCACTCTAAAGGTAGGTCAGAAACTTGACACCAGTCATGTTAACACTCTTTAAGTCTGTTCTTAGCATTGAGAATATTGTGAAAGCTATAGCCCCCTACCAGACAGTATAAGAAACAACCCTATTGGTTAATTGCATGTAATCCCCTCTACTATTGCCTCATGATTTTAACTCACAGACTGTTTTTCTGAAGCTGTTTCTGGAAGAGATACAGTTGAATTTACTTAATTTTAAAAATGTATTTATTGATTTTAGAGGAAGAGGAAGGGAGAGGTGGAGACAGAGAAACACTGATTTGTTGTCCTCCTTGTTTATGCATCCTTTGGTCGATGTTTGCATGTGCCCTGACCAGGGACTGTCAAACCTGAAACCTTACTGTCTCAGGGTGACTCTCTAACCAACTGAGCTACCCGGCCAGGGCGAGGATAGAATTTCTTGAGAGACAGCATCTGCCCTGGTTCAAAAAGTCATAACATTCTAGAGCTCCCTTTGAATAGGAAGCATCTTCCCGAATCACATGGCGTCCACAAAGCTGATGCAGTAGGAGTAGGAACAAACTATAGCCGTCAGTTGTTGATTAACTCTGATAACTCACCCTGGCTAATGAGACGGAGGTTTCTCATGCTTCCACTGCTTAATGTTGCTCATTAGATGTACACTTATTAAATATTCAGATAATTGTGGCAGTCATAATGGCGGTAATGATAGCCGCATGAGGACATGATGAAGAAGAAAGCATCCTTGAACTGAAAAGGTTTTGTTCTGCTGAAGCAAGTCAAAATGGTGCTGTTCTGAGACATGTGCCGAACACATGAAGACTATTCAGATATTCCTTTGCTTTATAATGTTTTTAATCAACTAAGAGTAATCACCTCGAAGATTTCCTGGGATTACCTGGATACACAAAAGTATAACCCAGTCCCAGAAAACACAGATGCTTTTTCCTCCTGATTTGAGTTTGTATTTTGACCTGAAACTAGCAAAGCAAAGCTCTGCCTCAGCATTGTAATTTACATTCTGCTTCACTTCTTTATTTATGATAGTTAGATTTTAGGTCAAATGCCCTGGTGGAGCCAACTACTTTATATTAAAGAGAGCCTTCAACTTCAACTAAAGAAGACTTGTTTAAAAACAGGTCTGCTGCTGAAGATTTTTTCTTGCTAGTATTTTTCAACTTTTATGTATGTCAGACTCTCCAAGTTTGGGGCAGGATGAGATGTGGAGATGTCAGAAAATTCAAGGAAATTTCTTTTTTGTAAGACTCAAAAAAATTTGATAAGAATACGAATTGTCAGTTTTGTTCATCACTGAGCCCTAAAATCTATACTCAGAACCTTTCATGTCTGTCTCATCCGTCACTAACATCAAACATCATAAAATCAAAATAAACTTTTGATAAAAAATCGACTTTCAAAATTTTGTCATGGGTTTCTTTTCTGTTTGATTCTTTTTGGTGAGCACCAGGTACTCCAGAAACAAACTAGTTTCTCCCAGATCCCATTTTGTCTTCCTAGCAGGAACAGCAACAACAACAAAAGACAGATATGGAAATGATGCTAAGATAGTTCTTCTATCATATTTTTAACAAGTTCATAAAAGCAAAACCTTTATTGGCCTCATGAATCTTCCAAATTGAAAATCAGACAGATAATACAGTAAGACTCAGATTTTGAGTTTGTGATGCTCTTTCTCCTGCATTAGGAAACTTTGCATCCCTGGCAGTTCAGTAGCACTGTTTTCTCTTAAATCTAATGTAAGTCTAATGGGCTCATTTAAGCTTGGAATGAACAGTTTAGGAATCTTTGCTCCCAGGTTCCCAATCCTGGTAGGTGACAAGAAATAGGCTGTTTGCATTTGCCTTATGTTTTTGTTGCTACACAGTGGTGAAATCCAATCCTTTGCTGTCTATAGAATTATGATGATGCTTTGGCAGCATGATGTGCTCACTGACACTAGTTTACCTTTTGCAGCCCCAGGCTTGCAACCCGGTGGCATTTGAATGTACCTGCTCCAAAGAAAGCACTGGTCTTATGACAGCTTTGTGATGTGGAATGAGCTGAAAGCAGGCTCAACTGACCCGATTATAACAACAACCCTGAGTCTGGAGACTCTTCTAGCCACTGGTGATTGCTTTTCTCATGCTTAGGAAAGGCTATGACATGGCTCTGAAAAAGAAAAAGAAAAAAGAAAAGAAAGAACAATAAGCATTTTTGATCAAGCCTCTGAACTGTAGGAACTTGTCAGAGATCTTTTATTTATTTATTTTTCCTTTGTCCTAAGCAATATAGCTAAGGATAGCAAACTTCCAGGAACATATGTAGGATAATTGACTATTAATACAGTCCCAGCTAATGTTTTTCATGTAACAGTGACTGTGGCTTATTTCCAGAGTTTTAATTTGGAAGAGTGGTGTGGGGGCGGGTATTGGTGGCAACTGCAATCCTATTGTCTTGACCTAGAGCAGTGCGATTGTGTAGGAGGAGGGGATAACAATGGATGGCCTGAGAGAGGTTACAGACAGTAACCCCTCTCTCTCTCACCCTTCCTCCTCGGAACTTCTAAAATCCACTTCTAATTTGGTGGCCATTTTAGAAGTTTATTGTTTGGACATGTAACATAATCAAGATAGGCTCAAGAAGGAATATTCATTTAAGAGAGAAACATACTCAATAAGTATGGATGAAAGTAACCTACCTGATGAAAACAAACCACACAAAATATTTATTTTGTAGCAGTAGCTTTTGTTCCACTTTCTCCCTGAGATCTAAATTAGTTCTATTAAGTCTAATTCCCAAAGAAGCTTTTATTATCTGGGCCCATTTGCCAAAATAAATTGCTGTTTATATTGGTTTCAGAAGGTGGTAAGCATGTTGGGTAAATTTGCTACAGATACTCCAGCTACTGCTGATATAGGAACAAAAATATTGCATAAGACTTCTTTGAAAGGAAGAACAAGCTAAAAACTAGCTACTAAGTACATAAGTTTTTCATCACTGCTGAAGTGCCATGAGTCCTAAAATTCATACTTACAAAGCCACCCACCAGAAAAAAATGGGAAGAAGAAGAAGGAGGAGGAGGAGGAGGAGGAGGGAAGGAAGGAAGGGAAAGAAAGAAGAAAAGAAGAAGAAGGAGAAAAGAAGAGGAGGAGGAGGAAGAAGAAGAAGAAGGAGAAGAAGAAGGAGAAGAAAGAGAAGAAGAAGAAAAACAATTTCAAAGTTCAGAAGAAGAAGTCAAGAGCTGACTCTGATACTTTCCTTACGTTCTCTCCAGATCTCTATGGAGACCCTTTTGTGCTGGTAATTGTTCCTAATCAACTGGATGAAAGACAAAGCAAAAATAAAAATAATGCCTTGCTGTATATTTAATGTACCTCAGTCCTCCTCCAAAAAAGAGGACACCTAGGAGAGTCTTAGGAAAGGTCTTTCCAGGCATTTCCTCTCACCTATTAACCAGTTCTACTTGCTCTCTTTTTAGAGTGATTTTAATACCTTCCATGAAAATGTATGCAGCATAATAATCTTTAATATTCACTACGGTTTAAACTTCACCAAGCTCTAGCCATGCTAGATAGTGGATTTTGAATGAATAGAACAGCCCCATCTAAGTGATTCTACTTAGAAATAATCACCACCACAAGGGTGGGATAATATTTGGAAACCTGGTACATTGGGCAGGGTAAGGATTCACTGCCATGAGGTACATAATGGTCCCATCTCTCTCTAAATTCATTGAATTATAAAGTTGTCTTCTGACTTTATCTATCAGAATGAGATGGCCCGATATTAATTATAAATAAAACCATGCTTCAAAACAGTGTTCAGAATGGGTATTTCCGAAGATCTGAGGGAACACAGTGCTCTCATTTTTTAACCTATTATGTCTCTTCCTTGCCCAAGGATAAAAGCAAAGCCCGACAGCTAGTGCTATGGCGTGCCCTACCATACCACCAGGCAATCGTGGTTTAACTCTTAGTCTTTCCATTTTTTGAAGTCATTCATATACAAGCTAGGTTTACTCATTCTCGAGTCTTTCCATATGGCTTGGATAAGTGAAGACAACTTTCTTAGCAACAACTTAGTATTAACTTACCCACCAAGAAAGTCTGAAAGAAATTGAACAAGAGGAGAATACACACACACAAACAGAAACCACATCGTAGGCCTATGGGGAATATGCACTTAGATTTTTAGCTGACATGAATTTTGGGAGCACTTCCTTCGATGCCTGTGGCCACTAAATTATAGCCACGCTCTAGGTATCAGCTATACTCTACACAACCTTAGAATCCCCAGATTACAAGATGTCTAACTAGTAATAGGTTCTCAAGAAATATCTTGACATAGATATTTCTATGTCAAGGGACAATGGACTCCTTGTTTATTTGTTCCCAGAATACCATGTCGTAAAGGAGAATGCAGAACATGGCAATTAGTCGCATCTGCTGAGTAAATAAGCCAGCTCACTCTTCACTGCTGAGTTGAGAAAAGCTGACTTACTTCTTCCTTTCTTGCCCTAGACCTGTTTTACAGAACCCTCCATACATAAGCCTTCCTAAGGACAACTGGTATTCTCAAGTCTCTGCAGAAGTTCAAAGATTATTTATAAAAGAAATAATTCCATGCACCAAGCTGTAGATAGTGGAACTGGAGCTAGGCATTTCACTGACAAACTTTTTCCATATACTCCTCTACCACCCATTGACATAGAAACATGCAGGCCCTTTGAGTGCAAGAGATTAGCCAATCATATTCTCAGCCTTTAGAACTTGAATGGCAAGCAAAAGAAAGAATTGTGTTCCAGTCAGAAAAGGGAATAACAGAGAGGGACAGACAATGGTGATGATGGCAGCGGGGACAAAGGGTTGGGTAGCTGCACTTCATTAATGGTAGGTCGCTGGGAGAAGACCCCCAAACTCCAGCTGCCGACATCCTTAACAGACCTGGAGTTCAGAAGCACCTCCACGAGGGCCAAACCTATTACTGGTCAGGAGCTTAGACACCCATGAGATCCCCCTGCTGAAACCACTCCATGCCTGTTCTTAAGCTGCCCTTCTCTCAAGTTAACTTGAGTACTACTTGATTCCTCAAAATCAAATAAGCCTAATGAGAAGCACTGAAAATATTTTCACTCTTGTGAATAAGTTAAAGTGTTAACTAGCTCCCTTCCCTCGAAGAATGACTAAGGGAGGTGGGGAAGTGAGAAAAGAAGGACGTTAGAAAGTTAGGAAAGTTTTCACTGTTCTTTTAAGGTATGCCCAAGCTGGTAACTGCCAGCTTTCATTTGCTCGTTGGTTGCATATCATAACGAGCATCGTCTTCCTGTGTGCCTGAGAGGAACTGTGTAGACTGGGAAGTTTTGAAAAAGCTGGAGCCATGACAAACCTAGGAAAACCTGTGGAGGTAGTCAGTGCTTCTGAATCTTTAATGTTCATAAAAATAGCCTGGGGACACTGTTAACAGTGCAAATTTTGATTTCATAGGTGAAAGGATGGGTCTAAGGTTCCGCATTTCTTATAAGCTCCTGTGTGATGCCAGTGCTGCTGATATGTCAATCATGTTTTGAGTAAGCAAGGGTATAAAATGAACAGGCCCTCCACGAAACCGCACAACCATTCTCATTTATTCTTTGCAGGATGGTAAAATAGAAAATGACCATTGAAACCAGACAAAACTTCACCATTTCAGAGCTGCATGGCTTTGAGCAACTCATTTAGCCCATCAAAAATGTTAGTTTCCTCATTTGTAAAGTAATAATGATAATATTTATCTTGCAAGGTTATTCTAAAAATTAAATAATGTAAAATATATACATTTTACAATAGCTCTGAAGCAAATGGTATTTATTTTTCAATTAATTCATTTGTTAATCCAGAGCATTTTGAATAATATCAGATTTCCCGTAATAAGTGCTATAGAAAAAGAAATATATTATCTTTGTCCTAAAAAATTTATAAACAAATAAGGACAAAACCCAAAATGTCTGTAAGTTGCTATAATGTAATGTAATGTAATGTAATGTAATATAATATAATATAATATAATATAATATAATATAATGATATAATATAATAATATAATATGCCATAAGCGTGGTGAAAAGAAAATACTTTAGAGTTAGAGAAGGGAAGGTTGACTGAGGGATGGAGGAAGAACAAGGTGATGAAATCAGGAAAGATTTCAAAAAGGAGGTTGCCTTTGAACTAAAGCTGATGGGATGGGGACACAAAGAGAAGATGGGGGCAGTCACTTAAAGCAGAAAAATATCACCGTAGAAATCATGGTAATGCAAAAAGTGGTGGCCTTTTATGGCACCTCCAGAATTCTAATGTGGCTAGAACTAGCTTAAATTGGGAGAGGAGGAGGAAGATGAAGCCAGCTGCACCTAGCAGGTAACGATCTTGTGTGCCACGCCACATTCCTGAACTGGCAGCCCCTCCTATTTTAGCTCTCATTACACCTTATTATAACTGTGTACCAGCTCAGGAATAACTCTACATTTCTGCTACAAATGTCTGGCCCATAACAAGTACTCAATGAATATTTGTTGACAGAATAAATGTATAAATGTTGGGAGGAATTAATTTTGGTAAGGGGAAAAGACCTCAAATAATACTCCACAGCCAGATCTCATAATAGTTGCCTTCCCTGCTTGTCCTGCAGTGAGACCAGAACAAATAGATGCTCCAACATAAATATGCTTCTTAGAGAGACCAAGCATTTTTTAAAATTTGGAATGATTGCTACATTAGATATAACAAAACAACCATCACATTATACAACCCATCACATGCATACCATTTGGCCTCCCTCTGATGATTCAATCTCTTAGTGGTACTTAAGATGGTAAAGGTTGAGAGAAGCTATTACAGTCTAAGCAGATTGGGATCATCAGATAAAAACTATGGTGTGTCAGCATTGCATCCACCATAGCTTGTAACACAAAGTTCAGTAATGTAGCTTGAAGCTACTCGTTGATTAGAACAGCTTTCTAGGCTAGGACTTCTGCTTCCTTAAACGCACAGAAGCACAGGACTGCTTGCTTTCCCAAAGAAGCAAAATGGCACAGTCTCCAGTGAACGATATGATTTCAATACAGAAAGCTTGCTTACATCTCATTTCATTTTCATTCCGTTTATTGATTCCTTCAGGATTGTGCACATGTATTGGAATACCTTTATTGAATCCCCCAGGCATTTCAAGTAAATACGAACAGAGTAATTAGAAACAACTGTAAAAGAAGAATTGTAAGTAGATCTTGCCAGTATATTATATTAGAAATAGAAACCTTGAATTTATCAGATGGAATCATTTTAGGACTGGCTCTAGGCAAAATGCTGAAGCAGGCAAGAGCTCATCTCCTACAAAGGGAGGAGAGCCCCGAGGTCAAGGGCATGGACTGAAAGCAGGCTACTTGGATTTGAAACCTTACTCAAAGACTTCCTGACTTGATGATTTTGGATATGTTGCTCAATCTTTCATGCTTCAAGCTCATCAAGTATGAAGTGGGGGTTATAATATTACTTAACCCATAAAGCTATGGAAAATTAACCGATAAAACGTTGCTCAGAATAATGCTGACATACAGGAAGAGCTTCCTAACTGTCAGCTATTCTTATCTTCTTCAGGATCTCCATCCCACTAATTCAATAATCATCCCCTACCTCAAGAGTACCTCATTCCACATTCCAGTACCCAGTATGTTCTTTTCCTTTCTTTTGCATACTCATTTCTAGCAAGAGAATGAGTCACATATATGTTCGTGTAATTGTGTCCCACAAAATATTGCCCCTGACAGAAACCTTTTTATTTTAAATTTATTTTAACCTTTTTATTTTACCTTTTATCTCTCACTGCAGAAAGAAAAGTGGGGCTTTTTAAACAGTATTATTGGGTAATCCATACATTAATATGTAGGCAGCCTGTTATCCCAGCCCACACCCAACACCCTTGAAGTTACAGCAATATACAGCCATTTGTACAAAAATACTTATCGAAGAGTTCTATGTGTCAGATACTCCCAGATGCAAAGACGAACAAGGCAATGTCGATGCTCAGCATTCACTGGGGAGCCTGGGAGTAACAGGGTGGGAGATTTAATCCAGTCCACTGTGGGAGGAGATGGTGACAGGAAAAGTCTTCCCTCCCTATATCATGTTAGGCTTTCATAGGGCTGTTTAATGACAAACATCAGTTTCCATTTGTTATTTGACATCTAACTGGTTAGAAAACAGTCTTCTTTCTCTTCCCTCTGTAAATCCTAGAAACATATCCCTCCATACATTTACAATGCTCAGAGGACTGAAAAGATATAATAATTCTCCAACTCAGAAGTTGGAGACCTGGGTCACATGTAGAAAGCTTTCAGGTATTACTTACTGACACTACAAAAACAGCATGAGTGTATTCATTTACTCCATCATTGCCGTCCCTGTGCCTCCCTACACAATGCTTATTGAGCACTCCCAATCCATGTCAATCATGTTAGATAAAATGGACTTTATAAAAGGAATTTCGTCTCTGTCCACATAGGAGTTAAAGACTGTTGAAAGATAAGATGTATTTTAATAAGGTGTATTAAAGAAATAGTCCAAAGCAATAAAATAAAATACATGAATAAATCCCAATGAATTATTCAATCGATTATTCTTGATGGTTTGTAAGAGACATCAGCTAAGATAGCAAATAATGAAGGTTTCATCTCAGTTGCCACTTCCTATCGACTGGGGGTAGATACCAGGCAAACTGTGTGGCTAGTGATGATGTGACTTTGCCAGGCACAGGGGGAAATAATTTGAGGACCAATGTTGGTCATGCCACAGAGGGAAGTACAGACACTCTATCACGTCTTTGCCATAGTGGGCTGGCTGGAGAAAAGTGTAGTCTAATAGACCTGGATTCTGCAATAGCAAATGGCTAGCTCCGTGGCCTTGAGCAACGTACTGTACTGCTCTGAGCCTGTTTTCCCACTTGAAAAGTGAGGATTCTATCATCTCAAAAATGTTAGCTATCGCTCAGCTAGTTTTTAAATTCTGTGAAGGACAGTAGACAGAACCAAGTCTGTCTCATTCATCTATGCATCCCTGGCACATGGCCCAGCAACTCCGTGCTCTCCTCCCTCGCCACATTTTTGGAAAAGGTCTTTGAAGGAATTAGGATTTCAGAAGAACTTTAACGGATGAGTAGAATATTAATATGTCAAGGACGAGAAAAGCTACCACCTGAACAAAAAAGACCTGGCAAAACATAAAAACCAAAGCAAGGATGACAGTCAGGGACTAAAGCAAAGACAGACAAGCCAGAAGGAAAAATAAATAGCATCCAAACAACTTTGATTCTGGAAGATGTTAAGAGTATGTCATCTATATTTCACTGTGCAAAGAAAGAAAACAGAAACTCAGAGGACTTTAAATAACTTATAGTGGTAGACACTGGCATTGCTAAGATTACAACCCAGGTTGCCTGACAGACCTCAGTGCTCACTTGGGAAGGGACTGGGAGAAAATGCAGGGAACTCACGTAGTGGAGCTCTCCATGTGCAAAATTCACTTCTTAAGTAATGAGGATCTCTCTTATCTGTTACCAGCAGGACATGGTCAGAATGAAATTCCCTGTAGGGCCCCCTGTGGGAGCGGTGAGGGTGAAGTGGGGGAGTAGACATGACCGGGGAGTAGAAGTCACAAAGCAAGCACCATTGTTCAGCAAAAACAATTCCTGAGAAAGCATGAACTAAAATATCTCAAGGTAATTTAGAGGAAGACATAACCTAAGTGTGTTAGCAAGAGAAGATACAAAGAACTGATTAATTTAAGTGGAGATCATAGGACAATCATAGGAGAAGAACTTCCTCCTCCCCAAAGACAGCATATTGTATTTGTACGGCACCCAACACTAACAAAAGGTGAAAACTCCACCTAATACTTTGATTGCTACTTTGGTTTTGCAGGGTGTTTTTTTTTGGGGGGGGGGAGGCGTTGTTTTTGGTTTTATTTTTATTGCTATTCCTCACAGCATTTATCCTTTTGTGTTTAGAGCCATATATATATATATATTTAGTCTCATTTATACTGGAACAACAGTGAACAATTAAATATGAATAACATTCTGGTTTCTTGACGCCCCTTACCTCATTTCTTACACTTGATGCTGTCCTACCCAAAGACAAGGAATCAGCACTGAGGGTGTCTTCAGCAGGTGGGTAAATGTTGCCCGTTTTAATTTGTCACCCAATAAGCAAAAGCCAGATTTAGAGGTGGAAACTTCAAAGTGTAGTTGCTTTATCCTGAAAAAATGTTGGTGTATGTTTACATCCATATACTAATGGAATAATCTTCCAGATCCGTCAGAGTACTTGAGACACAATCAATGATACATATGCCCCCATTGTTCTTAATTATCGTCTGATTAAAATGTCTTCTCATGCTCTTCAAGCTTAATTGTTGTCACTGAGACCCATGAAAGTGCTCTTGCGAAGATTTCTGCATCGAGAGTTAGAGGCAGGGAATCGACAGTCAAGCACCATGTCCCCGGGAATTTCTTCTCTTTCCTCTAATTATAATCAGTGTCTGACTGCCATCATACAAAAATTATAATACCCAGGTAATGGACACCCTTAGAACATACTGAGATTGTAATATTTGGGTTCTTCAGGCAGAGGGGCCCTGCAGGACCAGTTGTTGTGTTCAGTAGTGCTCAGCAGTTCCATATGAAAGTTTCTTCCATCAGTGAACGGTGTTTACTCCTCTTCTCCACTGGGATGTAAGCACTGCAGAGGAAAAGTTAGACCTAAATTCCAGCAAGGTTCTTTTTGCATCAACTCCATCCCTTAATTCACCATGTAGCAGCACTGTTTTCAACCCTGGATGTCCATCGCAGTCTACCAGGGAATATTTTTAAAATCACTAATCCTTAGGCCCTATCCCAGGCCAGTTCAATAGGAATATTTGTACAGAGGCTGAGAGCCAGGGTTGTAGAGTCTGTAGGCACAGTTTGTACCCTGGCCCTACGATGCCAACTTGGGCCATTTATTTAAACTCTCTGTGCCTCAATTTTCTCCTGTACAAAATAATAGTACCCATCCCATGGAAATGTGGTGTAAATTATATAAGTAAATATTTGTAAAGCGCTTAGAACAGTGCTTAGCATATACAAGTATAATTTAAGTATTTTCTACGATGGTGATAAAGATGATCATCGTGACGGAGGAAATGGAGCGAGGACATAATCAAATGGTGCTTGAAACCACATATCTCTGAAATTTACATATTGAAGAGCGAATAAACACCTTTTATTTTTCAAGTCCTTTTGAGTTTAGCTTTTCTACTATTTACAACTGATATGCCATCATGGTTAGACTAGGCTGAGCAGCCTGTGGGTGTTCAGGCTATAACTTAGAAGAACTGAGTTCTAGCCCAAGTGCTACTTTATCTAAGAAGCACGTGATTTCAGAAAGCCTGCAACATTAAGTTTATAACATATGAGTGTGTGTGAAATTTACATCTGGTAAACCACCAGCTAAGACTCTTCACACCTCAATTCTATTTAGCTAATAAGTGAGGAGACTGAACTAGAAGAACCTGAAGAATGATCAAGCTTAAGGAATTTATGTTTTTATTACCTCCTGGAGGCCAAGGGGTAAGTGACCTCTTAGGATAAGGCAATTAGTGGACTGAACTTTGTAGCGCATTGCACACAGCTTTTCTTTCTTTGTAAAGCAGTTTTTCCTCCTCTTTCTGAGGATGAATAGAGAGGAGGTATTCAATGCTGTTAATTTTCAGAATGGCAACTAAGGCAACAATAGAGGTGCTGATTCTAGATGGCTGATGAATACAGAAATTACCTGCCTTTGTTACATGTTTGGAGCAGAGCCGTTTCTACAATTGATTGATTCTATGTATCTCAGAGAGCCTATATACACAACACTGGGATATTTTCTTAAATGGAAGAGACTCAAAAGCAACATTTGAAAAAAAGCAACTGTCCCTTGCATCTGGTTATCTTCCATGCAGCTTGTCCAAGGCTAGTTTGAGTCACCTCAGCTAACCTGAGTGCACACAAGTGCTTTAGGTCACAACCATGCAATAGCCAACCATCCATGCGAGATGTGAATTCTATACCAGAGAGTGTAAACTGGCCACTTAAAGGTTTGATGCAGCCGACAGAAGGGTTTTTTTTCAGTCCATAGTTTACTTTTATTTAAGTTATGAGGCAATTTTTTAAATTAGTAGTTTATGTATAAAAATCTAGTTTTCTGGGCTCTCTAAGAAAAACATTGGAAGACCTGACAATACTGGGCAGGTATTTCCCTTGGCAACAACAGGCTAATTCTGAGTCTCAACCGCCTTGAGTTTGCTGCAGTCCACACCCTCTCTAACATGAGCAGGACATGGATGTGGGCAGGGTTCATCATCCAGCTTCTGCTCTTGTCTTCTCGTGTTTAGCCCACTTCACTCATTTTTACAAATTGTGTGACTCTCATGAATATTTTACTGGCAACCCCAGCTTGCCTTTAAATTTTGTCCACACCCAAGCTGATGAGCCTGAATTTAACTTTTTAAAAATTGAACAAAGTGTTGTTCTAGAGTGTCAGTCAGAGTGTGGGCAGTGGGGGGCAGGGAGAATGCAAGCTGGCCACTTCTGGAGGGCGGGCTGCTCAGGGACTGTGTAGAGGATACAGGCATTCCAGGATCCAGAGGTGCCCATGGACTCTAACCAGCTCTTCCAGATGCAAAGATGCCATATCCAGCTGGACACGAGCAGAGGGTTGGGGGCATCTCAGGGCTTACCCACCAGTGCTCGGCAAAATGCCTCCCCTACAATGACCCTGATACCTTAGACAGGGAGTGCCAGGGAATCCCCCCCATTGCCCAAGATGGCTTATGGGGAGGTTCTTACACTGAGTGTACCAAAGGCTAGAAAGATGAGTGGATAGGGTCCCAGTTCCCAAAAGCTAGCAAGATAATTGGACAGAAAAAACTCTTCCCAACACATCCCTGTAGGAACCCCACACTTGAGCAGGAAGGGAGTATAATCCTTGAGATGGGAGTCCACCATTCTCCCAGACCAAGAGACCTGAATAAACCTCTTTTCTTTTTCACCAGCACCTGTCTCACCAGTTTGGCTTTCATTGAAGCAGGCAGCAAAACTTGCATTTTGGTTACAAAAGTGCTTCAAATGATGCAGTGAGTAGAGGTGAGGAGCACTGGCTATACGATGCCATGTAATTTGTTTAACTACTTAACTTTCCAAAAATGTCAGATGATGTTCTATGGACACAGAAATGTAGTTGATTGTATTATGAACTTCTAAAATGGACTTAGACCTGTATGTGTCACATAGAAGTGACAGTTCTTCAGATCACTTACTGAGATGAATTGAGGAAGAATTTTCTGACACAGGCTTAAAATTGCTTTGTAGATTAACCTGAATCTTTTTCTGCATTTTTCTCATTTCTTTTATGGAGCTTAAGTCAGAAACAGCTTTTCTAGCACCATCTATTAGAAGCACATGAAATGTCAAGCCAGATTTATAGATTAAAAAATTGACAGTGGATCACAATTCAATTTCCAGTAGAAGGAAGCAGAATGCCCAAAATGACTCAGAGCCAATTCCTTTGTGGTCACAACAACAATAGGAAGAGAGTGTTGGTTTCTAAGTCAAAGTCTCTCCTCTCTCCACTCTGCCCCCAACTCTCATTTTGGTATTATGTACACACTGTAAATACAAGTAAAATGGAGACCTAAAATATGCTCACCATTTCTGCTATTTTCCTCCCCTAGACACCTGACCCTGAGCTTCTTCTCTATGACCACCATTTCCTTTCTTCTTTCCTCCATTTCCTCACGTCTATTGAACCTTCTTTTGTACATGGCTGCCTCTTTCCCTCCATGTGAATACCATGCTGAAAACACATCTTCTTCATCATTGTTCAACCTGCATCAATTCCTAAACATCCTGCTTGACACTGTAGAAGCTCAAAACCTATTCATAGTTACACAAATAGTGGATGACCCCCAGTAGTACCTCAGGTCAGTTGTCTAATTCTAAGACGTCATCCTTCTGGTTTCATTTATGCTTCATCACCAAACCTGAACCCTACGGCCAGACATTTTAGTGAATTCTTGGATTTTACCTTTACCAGATTGCCAATGGTTACTGTGAAAAGTTTTGAAGATTTATTTATTAGTTCTAAAGTAAATACAGTGTTATAAAATAGTAACTGATCCTTCACAGACATGTAGTATGGATTGTATTCAGTCAACTCCTTGTTGACTCTCTCGCTGCATATGTCCTCAAAATATTCTAGAATTTTTAGTTTTTCCGATACTCCATACTCATTCTCCGCAGTCTTAATAGATGACCACTTATAAAATTTAAATAAACCAACTTAACTTCCCTTAATTTCCCTTTTAAAAATAACACTGCATTGTTATTTCTATTTTGCTGTTTGACATTCTTTGTCATCTAATTTATCCATATGTTCACTGGTTCTTCCCTATCCCATCATCTATAAGGCCTTTTCCTGGATTCTTGTCTTTCTCTCTCTCTCTTTTTTTCTTCTGTTCTTATTTGGTTTTTGTTTTAGTCTGACTTTCACTCACTTCTCATGTCTAAAGCAGTTCTTTTGAAGGTTAACGATGATGTCACAACTACCAAAGCCAAAATTTTTCTAGATACTATTCCTCCTAAACATTTGCATTATGTTTTTCACTTTCCTTTTCAATTCTTTTCCCCCCTTTTAATTGAATTTATTGGGGTGATAACATCACATTGTGGTTCTATTACTTTTTAATTACTGTATTTTTGACATGTATAATTCTTGCCCAATGTGTTTGGCCCAAACTTTCAGGAAAAAAAATTTTTGTTTTAATTTTTTAATTCAATTCTTTATTTATTTATATTTAGATACTTGTTTTTTATAATATAAAAGGATTTTAGCATTTATTTTTTAATGTATTATAGTACAGGAAATTTTATGTAACAGATAATTACAAAACACAAGAACAGATACAAGGTACAAGACATTTTATGTGCCAGTAACAAATTTACAATATTTACATACGGAATTAGTACTACCCGTGTATAATGCTCATACTTATTTTTCCCTCAAAAATTTGGGCAAAAAAGTGTGCATTATATACAGCAAAATATAGTACTTTCTACCTCCCTCCTATTTTTGGCTCCTCCTTGTCCCTCACTTTCAACCACACAGGTCCCTGATCAACTTTGATTTTTTCCTTTCCTTTGCTACCCTGTACAGTCAGTCATCAAAGTCTTCAAGTATTTTTCAGGAGACAAGATACACATTTAACTAGCCATGTTCCCATCTAGTACTCGATTTGAATATTTCATTCTCTTTTCAGGTCCCTGAGATATTCTAGAAGTTTATTCTGGAAAACCTCAAGTAAGTAAGAGATTAAAATCAGGAATGAGACTGAGGCTGTAAAATCAGCAAGGCAATTAATCATTTGACATATGACAAGTGAGATGACATTTGAGCACATTTATATTCTGCCTCTACTTCTGGATGGGGCCTTAGTTCAGAAGAAAGTCATTCTTCACGCCCTCCTCCCCCAACATTCGCTCCCTTCATACTGAAAGGAGAGAAAGGAGAAATGAATTCTGTGTAAAAGTGGGGATCATTCTCAGTTACAAGTGAAAAAAATACAACTCAAACAAGTTAGGCTAAAGTGGGAGATGTCTTGGCAAAATACAGAGCAATTAAATTTGGGGAAGGGAAACAGTGACTCTGGAACAACCAGAACGGTTGACTCCAGTGGCCCTGTTCTTTAACTCTTGGTCATACTTCCTTTCATTTCAGGTATATTCTCTTTGATCAGCTTTATCCATGGTGATTGAACCATAGCATGTGGAAGTCTGGGTCTGTGTATTCTCATTTTATCCAACAAGGAGAAGAGGATTCTTCTGCTACAAAAAAAATAAAAAATAAAATAAAATAAAAAAGACTTTGATGGACAGACTTGGGTGATACACTAATCCTCAGATCAATGAGGTTGGTTGGGCATATAGGGCCATTGAAGAAGCTGGCGGCTCTCATTCACATAAAAGACGATCCATAAGTTATGGACCCATACTGCACCTCCCTCAAGCCAAAATCAGTTCAGACCTGGTGTATGATCCCTATTTTAGTAGAATGATCATTCAGACTAAGATTTGCTCTCAAATTTTAAGTATCGTTTTTTATTCATCTAGGGTAGTTTGATTTTAAATTTTGAGTTCAGAAAATTTGAGATCTCCAAGTTAAAATGACAGTATTTCATGCATCTGTGGCCACTGGGTTGGGAGAAAAGATTAAGCACAGCCCTCGCTAATCTTAGAATCTCTGAAATCAAAATTACTTTGACAAAATTCACCAAATGGATAATGTGACAGTGGTACTTGTGTGCATTTTACAGATGACAAAACACTCTCATGAAACTCTTAGAACTGCCCATCAGGGATGGACCAAGGTTGATTTACTGGGCGATTGGGATCACTCAGGCCTCGAATGGAGGGCAGGTACAGCGTCATGCAATCCGTGTCTCTGCTATGTTTACCGCTGTTGTAGACGGTGACGTTGCCACCCTTACTCCGAAGGCCGTAAGGAACCCCTGTTTCTGCATCACTTAAGACCTGCTCTGGATTTGAGGACAGAAATATGAAATAAGTCAAAGAATATCTTTGTCTTACAATTTAAATCCTACATAAAGTATTCATTCCCAGCCTACAATTTACTTTATATAATAGCTATGTAATTCAAAAATATTCCAAAGATCTGGATAATATACTTTTAAATTTAAGGTCCTGCTTTGACAATCTTTTGTCCAAAAAAAAAAATCCCAAGGGGAGAAAGAAAAATCCAGCCTAGTAGGTTATGAGTAGCTATATGTGTGAGAAGAGATATAATGAAAACTGCAGACAGCCAAACAATCAAACACAGTGATGGCTGCCAGAGACCTCCATGCTCCTTTCAAACAGAAATCTTCTCTTTTGGGTGATGTGATTGAAAACAATTTTCTATGTAAGACATAAAAACCACAGTTGAGAAGTAATAATAAAGGGTTATAGAATCAGAAAATTCATTCCAATCCATCTGAAAACACAAAGGCTGACAAAAATGAAAGCTTGGAATAAGCCGACACAGACCCTAATTCAAGATTCAGTTTTGCCTCAGTGCTGCTGCATTGTTTTAATTGGGTACTCAAGGTCAGTTGTTGGAGAATCAGTAATTGGTGATCTGTTATGTTAAACTCACGTGAGTAACAGTCAATTCTGTAACAATGACTGCTTTAGTAAATAAGAAATTTTTGTTAGTTCCTTCAGTATCATAAACAGGAATAATAATACAAATGAATCTGCTGAGTATGATAGGAAGGATGTAATATGCATTTCCACAGAAATGTCTTGTAATTTAGGATTAATTAATGTCCAATTATTGTAAGCTGTTACTAATAAATTTCAAAAGTCAGCTCTGCACTTCCATTTTATAATGTTTTTATAAAATGGAACATTAGATGTTTTAAATCTTGTCTGTTCTTGCAAAATACCCCAGATAACATGCTGTTTTGCATTTCAAATAATATATACTCATTTAAATGCAAAACGGGGGTCCAATCAGAATAAGATGGCAATCAAATTACAATATTCAATGAAGAGTTTTCCAAGCTGACTTCATTAGTAAACTATCGTGAATTTCAAGATCTTACAAGGTTTCTATTTGTTTGTACAACTGCAAAGGGCTCAATTATGAGGCTTTGAGAGAGTCTAAAAATAACATCAGACTAATTAAAAGTTTCAACCGGATTTGGGCTAGCACTGTTTTGAAAGTCTTTTAATCTGTTCGACTTTCAAAATGGACTTTGGAAGATAAGACTGTTTTAAAATGTTAAAGTAAAAGCAACTGGCAAAAAAAAAAAAAAAAAGAAAGAAAGAAAGAAAAAAGAAAAAAAGGAAAAGAACCAGAGCAGCCTCCCTCTTCCTGGTGTCTAAGATGACAGAGGTGAGTGTGCACCTCTGTGTGAAAAGACCAGCCAAAGCTTGAGGGTGCTGCTTCCAAGTCCTCCTGGGCCCTTAAGGGGGCTCGGCTTATTTTCCGTTGTTATCGTGCATGTTGAAAACAAGACGGGAGAGTTTGCCGCTTCAAGTTGCTAAATTTTTGAAAGACTCAGGGAAAGCTTCCGTCTTTGAAGTCATTTTCCCTTTGGGAGGTAAGATCCCGGTAATCAGGGAAAGCTCAGGAGGTCGGGCTGTTATGATAATGTCCTGCCAGGGTAGTTGCTGCTCACAGTGTTACATCGTTTGGATCACAGGGTTTTGTGGGAGTGCTCAGCAGGGCTTCCTCCTCAACAGGTGCGTTCTTTGTTTGACAAACAGGGCGGGGATAGGGTGGGAGACTGAAAGCACCTAGAGGGCTGACCTTCTCCCCCTTCATCAGACAGTCCAGTACTGTGGTTCACTGAAAGTGGTTTGTTGTTGTTGTTGTTGTTGTTGTTGTTCTTTTACCTCTTTATATTTCACTATTTGAACTCTCTTTAAAAAAAATAACAGAGTCTTAGGCTCTCCTGAGATTTTTCCATAAGATACGAGGTAAATGTTAGGAAATTATTGTCTTTGCAGAAACGCTAATTTCTCACTCTATGGAATCACAGAAATGAATTTCTCTGATTTCAAGTCTTCCAGAGTTATATAAATACTACATTCATTGAACTCCTATTCTGGTGATTGCATAGGTATCAGAGCATCTGTCACTGCCATGGAAAAACATTAGAGCGAGCTAACAGCTTGAGGAAGATACAGCCTTTTAATTTGGTTTTATGTTTGCTTATTAATGTGAAAACTACTATGGCAAACAGTGTTTATGTTTCTATGTCATTTAAATGAACAAAAGAGAGATTGTGACCTAGGCAACGACATCATCATTAAACTGAAGGAGGCAAGTTGTGCCCCTCGGATCGTCAATGCAATCACTGTAAGCCTCATTTCAGAGGTTGAATTTCTTTTAGAGGGCTTCCTCTACTGTTAAGTATTTTTAAGGGCAATAATCCATGAATAAAATATCTATAAGGGAAGGAACTCTAGACTCTTATAAAGCTAACTCAATTACGTATGCAAATGGGAGCATGGGTTGCATAAATCAATGACCTCCAAAGCTAATCCCCTAGTTTAAAATTAGCCAATAATTTCTACTTTTCATCTTCTTTCTCCAACAGACTGTCTTTTCCCTCTAACGAGAGCTGCAGCTAAAAAACAAAATGAACCCCTTTGAAGTTCATCTCACCTTCTCTTTCCATTCCTAATGGAGTGCCTGATAGGTTGAAACCATCAAAGGATGAGAGCAAAAGGATAAAAAATGCCACCAACTGGATAATTAATTCTTAAAGAATCCAGTACTGGGTGCAGTTCATGTAACTTCCCATTTTCCTCAGACTCATGTCCACAGTTAGTAAATTCCGATCTGAAGGCTATCCAGAATCCCAAAAGACATTAGTTGGTGGTCAGATTTCACTTGTATAGAATTTTTTATGTGACTGGATTTGTGCTGAGTGCAGTCTGGATGGGTCTTTACAAAAGAAGGCATCCCGAAGGTAAGAAAAAGGACTAGATGATCAAAGAAAGTAATAGAGTTCCATGAGAAACACAGACCTTTAATTGTTTGCAGTAGTGGGAGAAAAAAATACCAGTCAAGACACCAAACTCTTCTGTCAAAGGAAGATCAGAAAGAAAGTTAAAAGTACCATCACTTTGTGAAAGTGTTAGCAGGGGCATCCAACCTGCAGCCCATGGGCCACATGCAGCCCAGGATGGCTAAGAATGTGGCCCAACACAAAATTGTAAATTTACTTCAAACATTATGAGATTTCTTTTGCAATTATACATTCCAAGGTATTTCATGTGTGGCCCAAGACAACTCTTCTCTTTCCAGGGTGGCCCAGAGACGCCAAAAGGTTGGACACCCCTGGTAGAGTAAGAGACCATCTGTAAATACTGCAGAGCAATTGCACTCAGTGTTACTGACCTGCCATGTTCCTTTATGATGCTTAAAACTTGAGATGACTTTACGTATGAGTTTATGCAGTAATATCCTTAGGGGTTACCAGCAGTACTATTTTATCAAATAATTCCTATTTTTAAAGAAAGTTCCCCTGTTTAACTTTTGAAAATTTTAAACCTCGTGTGACCACACATAGAGAACAGATTTTTAGCAGTAACGTAGTGGTTTTCTCATGAGGGTACACTGTACTTTTCTAAGAAAAACAACTATCAGGATGAAGGGATCATACGTGAAGCTCCTTTATGCATTAAAAAAGAGGTGGTAAGTACATAAATTAACGCAATTTGTCAACTGAAGATGTGGAACAGGTGTGTATTCCTAGAAACAGCCGTGCCGTAACTACAAGACAGATGCTTATAGGACTATACGTGAATATTTGTCCTTTTAATATCTACCCAGGACCTCTCCCCAGCCTTTTCTGACAGAACCCCAGAATCCTTTATTGGAATTATCTTTTTCCTAGTGAATATTGGGAGACCTCCTCTTCCCTACCCAAAGGGGGGGTATGTGAGCCAAGTTAGGCCACAAGGATGTTTACTCCGTGACATCTACTGAGAGCGATGTGATAAAGAGATGCAACAAGTTTGGTGCTCTCTTCTATCTGTGAGGCTGCCTCCAGATCAGAGTCTCCTTGCCCAAGTCCGTTACTATGGTTCCTGTTCCATCGTTTCTAGCACTGCCTTGGTTCCCCATCTGTTCTCAAGCCCAGGTCTTCAGGCTCCACCTCCGCACTCTCTGAGCTCACTGTGTTCGCCCAATAAATCCCCTTTTGTTAAAGTGAGCCCGAGTCCATTTCTGTTGCCTTCAACAAAAGAATTATGACATATGCAATCTTTAAGGCAGCTTAGAAACTGAGGGGACGTAAAATGTGAAATGAAAAAAGAAAGGCTCAATGTTAATAACGCAGAATTTAAAATCAGACCGTTAAAAAAGAAAGTTGTTGGTAGTTGGTCCTCAGGCTCGCAGGAGGAGTCGTGGGAGGTAAAAGTGACTCTGAAAAGACAATATCCCCCTGGAGGGATGCTTCCCTTCACATGTATGCCTGACAAGCCCTTGTGTCCTCAGAGAACACTGACTGTGAAGGCCTTAGACCAATGGTCCTCAATCTTTTTCCACCCCAGCACACCAGCAGGAAGATAAAGAGGCTCATCAGCACCTGGGTCCCCTGGCAGCCATGATTCAGAGTTCTAGAGGCAGATCAGAAAAGGTGAGGGGGCTGGACAAGCCCTCTGGGTGATCCGAATACTTCTCTCCCCCACACCTGTCAGCTTTAAAAGACAACTGCTTTTGATGTTAGTAGACAAGTTTGAATAAATTTGAAAAGTCGGTTTAAGCACTGGTAAAGAAAAGAAGCCACAAAAAATATGCCGGCAATGAAGTGCACAGTAATAAATTTCAAAAACAATTTAGTGTTCAGTGTTTTGAGCCTCCTTATTTTAAGTCTGGAGACCTGAGGCACAAAAAGCTAGAATGTTCCCAGGGTTATACAGCCACTGTGTTAAGACACCCTGCATTCCTATTGTTAAACCTTTTTCCAAACAATATTGGTTATGCGTGTATGTGCGTGTGTGTATACTTATCTGGCAAAGATTCATCAGAGTATATGAAGCTCAAATTTGCTTTTTTTCAAAACGTTCACCCAGAGAATGAAATATTAAATTTTAGAAAATATATCAGAAGTTCAAATTCATTTTATACATCCTTACCAAAAAAAATCACCCGCAGACTTCTTTATGTGATAATTGCTGACAAAACATTCAGGAGCACATCTGTGTGTAAATTGAGATACATCTTTAATATAAAACATGAATGCCAATCCACATTAAAGAATATGACTTCAAATATACTTCAGGTGCCCTTTGAGATAGGAGAATACTGAAAATATCTGCATTTGAATTTGACTTCTGTAGATGCTAGACTGACCACTATTTTATTTTCCATAAAACCACTCTCATTTTTTTCAAAGTGAAAGTACTTATGGCAGTTTGGGAAGCCTTAGGATTTTTATTCTGAGTAATCTTTTGTTCTGCATTTTTTAATAGTATAGAGACTTGGCTGATAGAGTAATCAAGCAGTTATCACTCTATGCAATCCTATTCGGTTTTTGTCTTTCTGTTTCTCATCATTCATTGATGATACAAACAGACTTGTCTTTTGACTAAAATTCTTTTTTTAATGGTTTATAATTTATGAAGAACATGGCCTTCTGCGATAAAGGCCCATCAAAAGCATCATTATTCTGCATTTATCTGCATTGAACTGCCTGTTTTATCTATCAGTATTTAAAAGGTTCTGCAGTTTTTTCCCCCATATCTGCCTATAGTCCTCTAATTCATCTCATCTCTATTATCTGCAGGATAAGCCTTTGACTTAGAGTGTGGGTCAAAAAAAAATCACATTATTCAAATTATCTCTGACATTCAAAATAAAAAATATTCCCATGCAATCTTATTATTTTGGTGAAGATGGCAAATGAATATCATTTAGCACTTCTGATGCTGATCTGATTTTTCATACCTATTGCCTCTGGTAATACATTGCAATACAAAATGTACTAAAATAAATGATTTGTCCTTCGGTTCTTTTAGCCCTGTGTTCTTTCTCTGTTAATGGGGTACCACATGCTTTGCCTTTTAAAACTCCTCAAATTGTTGCATGGAATAATAAATGGTTAGCTGATCTCACTTTTCTGAATGCTGAGTAAAAACAGTGGAAAGAGAATTTAAAACAGTGACAATTTAAAATGAAGCTAAGCTCAAGGTGAGGAAAACACAACATGGACCAGAAATTGACAAAGGCAAACAACCACAAGTTTTCCTAGTTCTCAGAGATCTGCACAAACTCCCACTCATTGGGGTTTAAAATCTGGAATATGCTAGTGGTTTCAGAGTCCTGTACCTAGGCAGGAAGATGAATATTTGCCTATTTGTATCCCTTCTCATTCCATTAATAATAGTATGTGCATATATACTGAGCTCTCCTGACCGGTAACGTGATTTCTGCCTTTCCTGACCTCCCAACTAGGACCCATCGATGCTAAATTTGCCTGGTCACTTGCATTTCATTTACAAAAGGCCCAGGGAAGTATGGAATTCAGAGTTTTAAAAAAGTTAATATATAATTCAAGTAGGAAGAGCACAGAACCAAAAGGAATATTGAGGAACATTTAGTTAACATCTCTACTTCGGGCAAAGCAATGCCTAGACCATGCCTGAAAGGTAGGTATCAGCCTTCCTTTTAAAAAACTGTAAAGATAAGGTAAATTTTACAACATACCTCGGTGACCTGTTGAAGGATGCCTCAATCCAATCAGAAAAAAACTGTGTCAGACCTAACAACTACAGATCAAGCATTCCAATTGTTTAACGCAAAACAGACCTGATTTTTCATGGCGTAGTGGGAACAGCCTGGAGTCAGTCTCTGAAGACCTGAGTCATTTCTTTTTCCTACTTAAAGGGCCTATTTCAAGCCATTGAACTTGTATGAGTCTGGATTTCTTCATCTGAGAGAACTGTATTAGCATAATTTGTTAAAAGATTATGTATACTAGTTTAAATTTACTGTCATCACGGTCATCATCAAGTACAGTAACAACTTAGCACCCACTAAGCAAGGGGCCTTTTGCTAAGTAATGTGAAAAGCAGGCATGTTGCGTAATCTCGGCCAAGAAGGAGCTGGGCACTTAATAGAGGGAAAAAAAAATATCCACAAAATGTGACCTAAGTGGATAAGACAACATATGCCACAGATCAAACTATGGGTGCCAGAAGTTAAGCTCTGCTGGAATTCAGAGGAGGAAAAATCTAACATTTACCAAGTAGCAAGGGAGTCAACACGCTCCCGAAGACTGGCGCGTGCAGCTTCTGCAAAGAAGACAAGGCCAGATTGAGGCTCTTTCCTTAAACACAGTATTTTGGACTGAACGTGACTTAATTATGAGTAAAATAAACCCTCCTATTGCCTTTCATTGAGAGGAATGACATCACCTATTTATGCATTCAACAAGTAAAGACAACTTCTCTACAAAGTGCCAGATTAAAGGAATATAAGTTAACATAAAACATAGCTGTATGCTGAATGAATGTTGCGGTTAAGTGGAAGGAAAATGAAACTAAGATAAATCAAATGATTTTCCCACTTGACCCTCCAAGCAATAGCATAGCCAGGATTCCATATGAGTTATGATTGGTTCCTCCTACTATTCTCTTTCCACCAGCACCTTATGTTTATTCCCAAACTCCACTTTGTCCCTCTTTCTCTCCCACTCACACACACACACCCCATGCACACATGGGCACAAATGTGGCATGATAACATTTAATAACAAACTATGAGTTTCTTAAAAATTCCTTTCTCTACCTTTTTCCTCATCATTCAAGCAGATGAATGAGTTTACCAAATACAATGATGGAGAGACGAGATGAAGAAAAGATTAAAAGAGTCAACGTACTGGATTTTAACATTTTAGATAAATTTTGAAAACTCTCTAGCGGAAGTAATGATTTTAAAAGTCATGGCTTTTATTTTTAAGAGACAGGCACTTAAAGAAGAAAATGTTTCTGTTTTTATTTTCAGATGTCAAACACTCAGTTCTATATATTAAGAAACAACAAAAAATTCAGAGCATGAGTTTATAACTAGAACTAATGTTTCTCAAAGCGTGGTTTGCAGAACATGTGTATCAGAAGCATCTAGAATGTGTCATAAAATTGCAGGCTGTGGAGCCTCACCCTGAGTCTACAAGGATAAGGACCGAACTATGAATGTTAACGAACAGCTCAATTTTCCTTGTTCATTATAACATTTGAGTAGCTCTGCTTAAGCTCTGCTATAAAGAAGCAGACTCAATAAAAAGGCCCTTTTTCTGTTCAAATAGGGATACATATTTGGCCTGCAGAAAAGAAAGGGAGAATGGGAGGGGTGTGACTGGTGTCGAGATGATTGTGGGTCCCTGAGAAGGGTACAGAAATTCACCTGCGCGCATCCCAGGGAATTGATGGGATAACAGAGACACCACTAGACACCTGGGTACATTTGGGAAAGCTCCAGAATGGAGAGCACCAAGCCATGGCCTGACTTCCAGATCGTCTCTCCTCCGGGAGACTGCAAGCCTCCTTATTAAGTCCCAGCTTCATTATCTTTCCAGAGTCAGAGCTAAGCAGTAGCCAGGGAAGGCATACGTAGGAATGTGCTGTGGTGAAGCCTCACAAACCCTGTGTCTACCACAGGGGGCCACCTCCAGAGGGCGAGCTGTGCCTGAGAGGCTGGGCAGTCTGCACCAAGAGAATGCAGAGTAACCAAGTGCTATGCGTTAATGTGTGACCCCCTGCACCCCCCACAAAAAAGAAAAGATATGTTGGAATTTTAACCTACACTACCTCACAAGTAAGGAATTTTAACCCACACTCTCTACAGGTAAGGTACACAGGGTCCTTACAAAGGGAATAACGTTAAAAGGAAGTCATTAGGAGGGGCACTATCCAATATGGCCGTTGTCTTTATAAAAAGTGGAAATTTGGACACAGAGCCAGACACAGAGAGAGAACATATATGAAGACACAAAAAGAGAAAGTGGCTATTACAAGCCAAGGAGAGAGGCCTGGAACAGATCCCTCCTTCGTAGCCCTCCGAAGGAACCCATCCCGCTAACAGCTTGGTTTCAGACTTCTAGCCTCAGGCTTCATGTGTAAATGGGACTTTGTTTGTGGTCTTCTCTAGGAAATACAGCCTGGGAAGTCAGACCATAATTCTTTCCATTCGGAGAGCTCCTTCAGTATACTCAGCATTTCCACTGATCTCATCTAAGGACATCAGAGGGGAATAGAACAGGGCCAGACACTACTGTCCAAGACTGGGTGAAAAGTGCTACAGCTCAGCCAAAGGCAGACAGGAGCACAGGTGGCATGAGATTCAGTATTCCGCAGATGCCCGGTGAGTACATAAATCCTTCTATTCTGCCTGAAGGGGAAGAAAAGCAGATCAGGGAGGGAATCCTAAGCTGACTGAGTAGTTTCCAAAATACTGTTTCTCATCAGAAAAGTGACTGAGTTATCTTAGATTGGCCAACAGTCACCATCAGCTAAAATTGGAACTTGAGCGCTGAGCCAGGTTTAGAGAAACAAAATAAGATTTTTTTTTTTAATTTGCATTTCCCTAATAGCTAGTGAAGTTGAGCATCTTTTTAATATCCGTTGGCCATTTGTATGTCTTCTTGGGAGAAGTGTCTGTTCAGGTCCTTTGACCATTTTTTAATTGGATTGTTTGTTGGTTTGGTGTTGAGTTGTATGAGTTCTTTATCTATTTTGAATACTAACCATTTGTCGGAGCTGTTGCTAGTAAATATATTCTCCCACTCAGTTGGCTGGCTTTTTTGTTGCTGTTCTATCCTTTTGCTGTGCAGAAGCTTTTAAGTTTGATGTAGTCTCATTCATTTATTTTTGCCTTTACTTCCCTTGCCTTTGGGTTCAAACTCATAAAACCTTCTCTAAAACCAAGTTCCATAAGTTTAATGCCTATGTCTTCTTCTGTGTACTTTATTTTTTCAGATCTTACATTTAGGCCTTTGACCCATTTCAAGTTAACTTTTGTATATGGGAATAAACCGTAGTCTAGTTTCTTTCATTTGCATATGGCTTTCCAATTTTCCCAGCACCATTGCCTGAAAAGGCTTTCTTTTCTCCACTGTATGTTTTTGGCTCCTCTGTCAAAAAGTATTCGCCCACATACATGTGGGTTTACTTCTGGGCTTTCCATGAGATACCACCTCACACCTGTTAGAATAGCTGTTTTCAATGAGAGAAGTAATAACAAGTGCTGGGAAGGTTGTGGAGAAAAAGGGACCCTCATTCATGGCTGGTGGGAATGTAAACTGGTGCAGCCACAATGGAAAACAGTATGGAGGTTTCTCAAAACATTAAGAATAGAGTTACCATGTGACGCAGCAACCACTCTTCTGGGTATCTACATGAAAAATTTGAAAACTTTTATTCACAAGGACATATGCACTTCAATGTTCATTGCAGCATTATTCACAGTGGCCAAGACATGGAAACAACAAAAGGGGCCTATGACAGAGGATTGGATAAAGAAGATGTGGTACACACACACACAATGGAACACTACTCAGACATAAGAAGAGACGAAATGCTGCCATTTGCAACAACATGGATGGACCTTGAGAATATCATGCTAAGCAAAATAAATCAGATGGAAAAAGTTGAGTCATATGACTTCACTCATGTGTGGGATATAAAACTGAAAGGAACGAATGAACAAATAGAAAGAACAAACAAGCAAAAACTCATAGCCACAGACTACAGCATGATGGTTACCAGAGGGAAGAAGGGTAGAGGTATAGTAACGGCAATTGAATACGTGGTAACGGAAGATGATTTGGCTTTGAGTGGTGGGCATGCAGTGCAGTATACAGATAATGTTCACAGAAATGTACTCTTGAAACCTATATAATCTCATTAACCATTGTCACCTGAATAAATTTAATAAAAAATAAGTAAAAAGAAAAGATATATTTTTTACATAATTAAGTTTCTAAAGATGTAAATACATATATTGTTTTCATTTCAACAATATCCTTGGCACTTCGTTACAGACTGGGAATACAGAGAAGCGTATTTACTAACTGATGAGTGGTTCCAATGCAGTGTGAGGCACTTTGCAGACCTAATTGCTGTTCTTTGTAGCAGACCTGCATGTGGGTATTATTTTCAACCTTCAGAAAATTAAACTGAGGTTTGTATCAAGGTCACATTGTTAGCAACTGATGAGTAAGGATCAAACTCAGGTCTACTTGCCTCTGTTGCCTTTTATTCACTAGGCCCTAAGAAGTTTCGAATAGAATAGTATAAGAGAGGGTATTGAAATACAATATATAATTCCATAAATGTCCTAAGAAATGTATGAATAGCATGAGATAGGAGCACTACAGGCAACAGTCTCAGGAAATGGTATATAGGGAAGTAATCTTTTTTTAGCTCTGTTTTGAGCGAGAGTATTGGAAGAGTATTGGAAGCAACGAATGGAAGGGCAGGTGTTCCAAGAGAAGGAAGTCACATGCCAAGCCCAGGATTATGACAGTTTATGGGTAATGCAGAGAAAGTGGGAAGCTGGGCCACCCAGCCACAACGTGGGTCTACCAGGGAGCATTTCCACCCTGGGTGGTAGGTGAGCTGGAATGCGAAGGCATTCAGAGTCATGTAGTTTTTAAGTACAGAAATTATTGCGATCAGACTTGTTTTTAGGAAAAACCAGCTTTGGAGAGAGTGGAAGGCAGATTTGGGAAGGTAAGTATGTGATGGGAAGAGTCAGGGGTGGGTTGTGGGAGCTTTCCAATGATCCAGGAGAGAAATGATAAGGCCCTGGAAGGCAAGACACTGGTTTTGGAATTCTTTTGGAAGAGGAATTAGCAGATATTAGTGGCTAACAGTATGTTGGAGTGCATAATTGAGAACATTTTGATCCTTATTTTGTAAGACAGGTGGATTGGAATGTCTGCAAACATGACAGGAAATCCAGGCCAAGCCTCATTGCAGTCTCCAGTATTTGTACGAGATCTCACAGGGACAGAAGACTCTAGCCAAGGAGCAGAGACCAGAAGAAGAGCAACTTTTAAAAGCTTAAGTATAATGGAACGCTTGGCAAGTCTTTGATCGGATTTTAAGCCATTTTCCCCCTTAAAATAAATGCTCTAAATATTCAATAAATATAAGATTTTAGTGGAAAAAGTTCTGACATAGTAAGGTTCTAGTGCCAAATTTGCCACTAATTAATTATGTGACCTTTGGCATGTCACTTAATTTAACTCCTCATCTGTAAAACTAGATGTCCAAAGCCCTTCATTTTTGCTTTCAAATGCAATGATTAAAGGATTCACTAGTGTTTTGTTTTGTTTTTTTAATCAGGAGATTTCAGCTGAAGCACATCATAGTCTATGGTGCCATGAGCTTCCCAAATATGGTGAGAAGAAACATTTTATATGGAAACTAATGAACCAAATAAACTAACAAACAAAATATAAAAATGCTGATAGATACAGAAAACAGACTGACAGCTTCCAGAGGAGAGGGGGTTGGAAGGGCTGGGTGACAACGGTGTAGGAATTCTGGTCAAGATGGTGGCATAGGTAAACACGGCCTGCCTCCTTGCAGAATCACATCAAAATTACAACTAAAATATAGAACAGCCATCACTCGGAACCAACAGAAATCAAGTTGAATGGGAATCTGACAACTACAGAATTAAAGTACCACATCCATCCAGACTGCTACGAGGGGCAGAGACATGGAACAGGCTGGTCCCACATCCACATGTAGTGGATAAAAACTCAGGAGGGATATACCAGGAGAAAGGAGTTCCAGCCCCACCCCAGGCCCCCAGCCCAGGGTTCCAGTTCCAGGGAAATAAGTCCCTTCTGGCTGCAACTTCTGGCTGCAAAAATCAGCAGGGATTAAGTCAGTACAATAAACTTCTGGAGTACCAAGCAATTCCTCTTAAAGAACCCACACGCAGACTTACACTCATTCCCCCTGACCTTCAGCATCATGGCAGCAGCTGGAAAGACAGCAGCGGCAGTCATGGAGAACCTGAAGGGTCTGGCATTAAGGTGAGAGCTGGGGGACAGAGAGGTGGTAGAGGCCATTGTCTCTTTTCTGAACCCTCTACCCACAGAGCCACAGAGCTGGCAAGTTGTTGCTGCATCTGAGACTCCGTCACCCTGGCTAACACTGTTTGCCCTGCCCTGGAGATCCCCAGAGACTTCATCCCACCCAATTTATGGGCCCACCCACGCTGCTTTTCCATATGAATAGATGGTCTTGGCTCATGCTGTACAACTTCTTAAATCCTCTCAAACAATCAACAGCCAGGCTCAGTGAGCACTCAACCCCTATACCTCTTGTTAAGTGGTCCCAGGCCTGGCACTAGCAGCAACCAGCCTAGATTCACAGCTTGGCTTTGCCTGAGAATCTCCATGCCCAGCACAAGTAACAACCATCTCAGATTGCTTTATAGTTCAGGTAGGGTGGCCCTGGGAAAAGCACAGGCAGGGCTGCCCTTAGCCTGCACTACCTGGGAAACCCTAGAGTCTATACACCCAGTGGACTGCTACAGACCACATTGTAGCATGACCACCCTGTCACTGCACAGCTGATCTTCCACAGAGGGCAGGCGTTGGTGCTCAGTGGTCATAGCCAATCGTTGCAGCTGGCTGGCCTGGGTAAATCACTCTCATTGATCTGCCAACAGCAACCAAGTCCCAACTATAAGAGGAGGGTGTATTCAGCCCACACAAAGGGCACACCTTGAGTACCCAGATTGGGTGATAGTGGAAGCTGTGCCATTGGACCTTATAGAACAACTACTACATTAGGCCACACTACCAAGACAGGGAGTGATAGCAGCTCTACCTAATGCATAGAAACAAACACAGGGGGGCTTCCAAAATGCAGAGACAAAGAAATATGGCTCAAATGGAAGAAGAGATCAAAACTCCAGAAAAAGAACTAGATGAAATGGAGATAAGCAATCTATCAAATGCAGAGTTCAAAACACTGGTTGTAAGGATGCTCAAGGAACTTAGTGGGAACCTCAACAGCTTAAAAAAGATCCAGTTAGAAACGAAGGATATATTAATTAAAATAAAGAACAATTTACCAGGAAATAAAAGTAGAGTAGATGAAGTTACAAATAAAATCAATGCTTTGGAACATAAGGCAGCAAAAAACAACCAATCAGAACAACAAGAAGAAAACATAATCCAAAAAAAAGAGAATAGTATATGCAGCCTCTGTGACAACTTCAAGAGGTCCAACATTTATATCATAGGGGTGCCAGAAGCAGAAGAGAAAGAGCAAGACATTGGAAATCTATTTGAAGAAATAATGAAAGAAAACTTCCCTAATTTGGTGAAGGAAATAGATATGCAAGTCCAGGAAGCACAGAGAGTCCCAAACAAGATGGATGCAAAGAGGCCCACTCTAAGACACGTCATAATTAAAATGCCAAGTGTTAAAGATAAAGAGAAAATCTTAAATGCAGCAAGAAAAAAGCAGATAATTACCTACAAAGGAGTTCCCATAGGACTGTCAGCTAACTTCTCAAAAGAAACTTTGCAGGCTGGAGGGAACTGGCAAGAAATATTCAAAGTCATGAAGGGCAGTGACCTACAGCCAAGATTGCTCTACCCAGCAATGCTATGATTTAGAATCGGAGGGCAGGTAAGAGCTTCCCAGACAAGAAAAGACTAAAAGAGTTCATCACCAAACCATTATTATATGAAATGGTAAAGGAACTTATTTAAGAAAAAAGATCAAAACTATGAACAATCAAATGACAATAAACATATCTATCAACAATTGAATCTAAAAAACAAACTAAGCAAACGAGAAGACTAGAGAGATAGAATCATGGAAATGGAGAGTGTTTTGATGGGAGGGCATTAGGGGGGAATGGGTGAAGAAGTGAGGGGGTTAAGAAGTACAAGTAGGTAATTACAGAATAGCCATGGGGATGTAAAGAACAGTGTAGGAAATGGAGTAGCCAAAGAACTTATACACATGACCCATGGGCATGAATAATGGTGTGGGAATTGCCTGAGGGAGTTGGGCGTGCTGGGTAGAAGGGGTAAAGGGGGAATAACTGGGACAACTGTAATAGTATAATCCATACAAAATAATTAAAAAAGAATAAACTAAAGGAATTAAGCAATAAAGTAAAACGACTCATAGATAGACAACAGTATGGTGATAACTGAAGGGAAGGGGTTTGGGGGGTGGGTAGAGGAGGGTAAAGGTGGGGAATAAATGGTGATGGAAGGAGACTTGGCTTGGTAAACTTGCAATATATTATACAGATGATGTATTATAGAATTGTACATCTGAAACTTCCATAATTTGATTAACAATGTTACCTCAATAAATTAGATATAAATAAATAAATAAATAAATAAATAAATGAATAAATAAATAAAGTACACTCATGCACAGAAACACATAGCAACAACTAAGTGCAAAGGGTTAGCACTGGATCAACAGTATTCTACCTGTTGTTATTAAGTCCAGTTTATATCAGAAAAATAAGTTCTAGTCACCACCATCTATTTCCTTGACAGTAATTCTCTGTTTGTTATATGTCATAATTATGAAATAAGAAATAAAATTGAGGAAGCTGTTTATATTTTTCCTTCAATATTTAAGTTAATTGTTTCTCACATCTTTAATTTTGCTTCTCATTTAGGTAGCACAATAGAAGATTTAGGATCTTTTGGGGGAAAAAAGAAACATTTTAATAATCCTAACTTCATAACTGCAGAACTTCCAGGCCTTTACACCTCAAAGTCATTGATAATTAGACCTTGACATTTCTCTCTCTTTCTACTGCTAATGAGAACAAATTTTATAGACTTAGAAAGATGATGCAGCCGGCTGGTAAGATGAGAGAAAAGTTATCAGGACAAGGTGAAAACTTTCTCAAATTATTACTGTGATTTATTAACATAATGGTTCTCATTAAAAGTGTCTGTGAACAGTAATGCTAAATCATGTAAAAACTTCTTCTTTATTTGAAAATTTACATTCCAAATAGAAAAAAATGGACATTGAAAACTTAAAACAACAATTGAAAATCTTACAATATTGTAAAATCACTTATTGGCCCTTCAGTGAAGAAGGGGAGAGATGTTTCATCCCATAGCTCTAGATCCTCTCATTCCAAGTATTTTATATAACAGACGCTCACTATTTTAGACCTAGTACTACTCACAGAGAGAAAATGTTGTTGAGTTTGTCTTACAGCTTACCATTTAATAAAATGACCCATTTCTTAAATGATGTCCCACTCTCAGAGCAGAGAGGAGCTCAAGCAAAGACTTTTGCAAGGTGAATTAATGGCCCAAAGCATAGCCTATGCCAGCTAGTAAGTCAGAGAAAACCATTTCAACCTTCATCCAGAAATTAAATGGCTATTGATTAATATGAAAGATACTGTAACCTTTCAGATTAAATTAAGAAATGTTGCTGAACACAATTAAAATTTTTCTAACGTAACACTGTTTGCAGAGTGCATATTTGACTAAGTTCCATCTCTAAGGTTAATTACCATGTCTAGGGTCCAGGAATAATAGATTAAGTGGAAAGTTGGCTCCAAAAGTTAAAAAATGGGAAGAAGCAAGAAGTATTCAGAAATGATTTACATCCTATTGATGAATTTGAGGGAGGAAAGCCAAATAACCACACCACTTTTCTATGCTAAAGATTTTAGGCCAAAGGAGTGGTATAAAATTAAAAGGATGTTCATTCTTTGCTGTGGGGCAGGGGCAGCTCCACCTTTGGCTCACGACTGGGAATTATCTCATTCTTGCTAGTTAGGCTAAAGGTAGAACATCCTGTTGAATGCACTGGAGACATCCTAGGCAATATGAATAGCCTTACCTCTAAGGAGCTCACGACTCTGTGGAAATCAGTGTGGAAGCTCAATTGACTATCTCATGAAGTAAGGCAAGAAAGAATTATAACCTCTAACCACAAAATCTGTTTCAAAGTGACAAGGGTATTGTGATATTCTAGAGTATCTAAAAGGAGGTGAGTTTTTCTGTCCAGTGTTATTAACTGTCCAGTTTTAGACAAGATACCTAACTTAACTCTACCCCCTTTTTCTCATCTGTAAAATGAGAGAGTTGGGCTAAATGCTTTCTGAAGTTGTTCCAGTATATGAATGATAAATATTTTAAAATTAGAAAAAGTAAAAGGTATATATACACATGCACGCACATATATACAGGGTCCAGCAGAAGTGACTAACGTTTACTTGAGTGTGGTTGGTAGGGTAAAAATGTGGGTATAATAATTTATAGTTTTAATTTGAACATTTCATTTAAAATGTCATATGTGTGCTTGAGTGTGATATTGCTATGGTACAGAATTACATGCTTACGATTTTGTAGTAAAGACTTTGTAATAAAAAAAGGGGCTTTATTGGTGCTGAACCCTGTATATTCAGGGTGGGACAAAAGTGGGCTTACAGTTGTGAGCATGCAAAACACAGAGTTTATTCTTGTATTATCATTTATGAATCATTCATTGTATTATCTTCCATGCAAACAACTGTAAACCTACTTTTGCCCAACCCTGTATATACCTTTAAGCTTGGTTGTGAGAGGGTCTGCTATGGCCTGGCCTCACTAGAACCTTTCCAGCCGTTTGATAGAAAGCACACACTTTCAGGTAACAACAACTAAACTTGTTTTCATATATAGTAGGCTTCCAGAAAAAAAGCAAAATAAAGAGCCCTTTAAAAGAGTGAAAACGGAAAAGAATGTATACCGGGGGGTGGGGGTGGAGACAAAAAGGCCTTCATGACATGTTCAGTGAAGAGATGCCTGCCCTCCTAACTTTTACCAGTTAATTGACGCATAAAAGGTTGTGAAGATTAATGGACACCAAAATCAAAACTAAATTGAATTTTTGACATTTTTGCAAATAAAAACTCCAAAGAATACATGGGTGCCTTTTGATGTGTAGCAGCTGGAAGGGTCTGACTCTGAGGTACTCCCAGGGAAGCCAGCAAGTAGCATTAGGTAGGTTGTAAGTGTGGAGGAAAAGCAACTGAGAACCAGACAGTGTGTGTGGGTAGTGCATTGTGAAACATTTACTAAACTGAGATAAAGTGAGTTTTTTCTTCTACAACTAAAGCACACAGTGTTTTTTTGTTGTAACCAGGAAAATTATGTAATTTAAACCCTTTTTTTAAAAAAAATTCAGTCAGATTAAATAATCTTTGCTTAAAGGTATTTCTGGTCTGTATTAAAAAAATATGGGCCACCAAAGCTGTTTTGTTTTAAATTTTATAGCGGAGAAAAGATTTAAAAGCCAGCAACTTGCCTATGATAGTGACATTTGAAAATAGCAATGTGGTATGGTAAGAGTATAGAAGGTAAAATAAGAAACAAAATTCTCGGTACTGGCCACATAAAGCTATGAATTTGAAAATAATCTGATAGTCTTAGCCTCAATCATAAGGGCAATCACTGAGATTATATACATATTTAAAGAAACAATAAAATAAGCAAGTGCTAGCACACCATTAAATCGATGAGGTTCCTGGTTTTATTCTTTGAAAGAATACTACTAATAAATATATTAATAATCAGGGAAGTGTCAGGTCATTTGTAGTAGATATAAAATGAAGAATATGTAGATCAACACAAGGTCTGTATTGGGATCTCAACACACAGGCCCACGGGGAACCTAATCATAGGGTCTATGTTCTTCTGTGTGCCAGGAAGACATCAGTTGCAGCATGCGGAATGCAATTCTGCAACCCAAATAACTGGTTTCATCTGATTCTACTCATGTCTATAGGTATGTTTTTCTCCTTAAGTAGGATGATTAAAGGAAAAAAACTATACCTTTGGTATCAGACATAGTTGACAAAGATGATACAGAAAGGAGCATGCAGATGAGAAGTCCAAGAGCTCTTTTGACTCCCTCCATTGTCTTTATTTCCAACGACTACGACACTTAACAGTTGACCAAGTAAAACTGTCCACAAGACACAGGTGTCAAGGACAAGAAAAAACAGATCTGGTCTTGAAAAAAGTGTCTTCCACGTGGAACAGAAGGAAGGGTTTCTATTCTTGGTAGGACAACAGTACTTTGTTTTAATCAGTAGTAAAGAATCTAAAACTCTAGAAGTCTAAATGAGGTTAATAAATCAAGAGGAGTTAAAATGATAATGAGTTTCATAATCAGCTTGCAAATAAACACTGCTACATATTCTATTAATGCTAGTCCCAGGATTGAGGCCAGTTGGAATGGATTTTTCATAAATATTGATAGTTCAAAGCTTTTAGGTAGAAATAGAAAACATTTTAATAAACAACACCACTATTTAGTAAGAATTGTAATAGCAGCAAGCAATCAGAAGCTATATAACCAAAAGCCCCTTCTCCTTGTGTAGATTTTTTTCTCAATCTCCAACTTTAGTCTTTGAAAATGAAGTTTAAAACAGTTAGCCATACCTGTTGAAGCCATTCCAATCTCTTACTTATATTCAAGCTCTTGCAATTAAGTCTCTGACTGAGCTGAGGCTTCTCTGAGGACTCTTTGTCTTATTCCCTAAAGTTGATAATATTTGAGAACAAGGACAGTCTGATTAAAGTTTTCTACATACCTCAAGGGAGATTCAAGGGTTCTACTTTTGGTAGCCAGATGACTGAGTTAGAAGAGAAAAAAATAAATTTAGGAAACATGATGATTTAAATGTTATATAAATTGTCTATAGAATATTCAGGGAAAACTTCGGCTCTTATAAATATTGGTCAAGAAGTCAATGTGAGGGAGTAGTTATAGCTACCTTAAGAGGGATTATAAAGTGAAAACAAAATTGAGAATTAAAGCTTATACTCATAGCATTTAAACTTTGGGGAAAAAAGGAAAAACCTATGAAAAAGACCATGAACAGATAGTAAGGGTTACCAATCAGGAGAAATTCAGGAGACAAGGGATTAAACTTTATCAAACACTGCAGACTTTTGAGTAAGATAAGAGTGAACAGTGTGCTTTCTATTTAGCATATTAGGACAATATTTGGGACTCCAGCAACTGCTATCTTAATAGGAAGTCACTGTAGTGAATTGAAAAGAATGACAAGTGAAGAGTTGAACACATTAACTGTGATAATTGATGCAAACCTGGTATGCATACTTCAGAGACAGAGAGACCTGGATTTTAATCCTTGCTCAAATATTGAAGGTATGACCTTTAGCAAGCTGCCTAACATCAAACAGCTACAGCTTTTTCTCTGTACATTTGGGGATAATAGTAGTATCACCTAGAGTTTTGTGAAAATAAAATGAGATATTGCATGTAATTTGAAGAATAGCACCTGGCATATGGTAAGCACTCAATAAATGTCAGCTATTATTTTAAGAAGGAGAAAGATATAAAGTCAAGTGAATAGTTTTTGTGACCTTTGTGACTTTGTTTTATTTTGTCTCGGAATACATGTGAGTAGGTATATCTATATATATGGGTGTTTTAGATAGGAGTAAATTGAGCCCATTTATAGGTTAAAGAAAAACAGCTATAAATAAAGCAAAGGAGGTACTTGAAAGCTATTTAGGGAAGAAAATATCTCTATTTGGAGAATATACTTTCATAAGCTTAGTAGAAATAGATGAGATACTCTGGGCAAGGATTTTGGCTGAAGGCAAGAGATCAAAAGAAAAGGAAAGATGCTTAGACTGAAGCAATGGGGGAAAGGTATGCTTCTAATATTGAAAGCAGAATTTGTATCAAAGACTTGGGTATAAGTAGTTCACTCAGAGTTGGTCCCAGGGAGCAGGAGTAAGTGATCATGGAGGTTGAAACTGGTAAGGATTAAAAACCAAATGCTGCTGTGTCTCAAAGAAATCCCTACCTGAGGATTGAAAAAAAAAGTGTATATCATCATCTTCTACCCCACATTGATGTAGGGTTGCCCAGTGGTCATGAGCTCAACTCCCTTACATTTCAGCTTATGCCCGAATCTCCCCTGAATAGGTCCCTGCTAGCATTCCATGGCATAGTGTCAAAGAAGGCTTGAAATATTTTTGATGCATCCTTGAGACAAGATGCTGTCAGTTCCAGAAAAATTGAAGCCTATGTAGAACTAATTTGCTATAACCATGGCTAGAATCAGAATGAGGCCAAGAAAATATGTTAGTGAACAAGAGTTATCTGACACAGTTATCCCTTGTAGTGTTCCTACCTTTCATTAAGTTCAGATCTTAACTGATTCTTCTAGGCTTTAGCCTTCCAGAGACTTAGTAGAGGAGGAGTTTATGAAATGAGATACAACTACCCCCTTTCTTGCTGTTGCTGATCATAAGACCTTAATTGATACTCATCATTTGTTGTCTTTGTCACCTATTCTAAATTTATCTCATACTAAGCCATCAATTCAGCTAATCTGGCAGCTCATCTGTGGGGTAACATAAACCTTCATCCTCATATCTAAACCCTCAATAGCCTTACCATTATTGAATGGTAATTACTACAACTGCCCATTTTCCATTATTACTGTGCATAAAAGCACCAAGAAATGTTCCAATTAATGCTTTGCGTTTTAGATATTCCCCTTGCTGTCCCCCTATGTAACATCACTCCTAGCTCCCCAAGGTAATCAAGAGCTCGTTTCTTTGTTTGTGGGTCCAATGGCATGAAGATCTTAAAGTAACTTGGCAATAGTCACAACTTCAAGGTCAGTAGAAACCTTGAACCCAGTAGGAAACTTGAGCTATGGAATGAGATTCCAAGAGAAGCATGCTAGGCCCCCACACATACAAAGCCCATAGATGCAGGAAAGTTAACACGTTCCTGAATAATCCCCAACCAATAGAGGGTTGATGGATAAATGCTATAGTCCTTGTTAGTTTTCTGTTCCATGATAAAAGGAGTCACTTCTTGGAACGAGGACCTCTAGATCTACATATCTTAAGGTTGAAATATGAATTCTACAAACTGGTCACTGGAAATGGTGGTGCAAGGAGTTAATCCTATATCCAATCTTCTTTTTTAGTGTGGGTATTTTAGATTTTGAGGACAGGGCACTATATATTGACTGCTGTTGTAGCACTCTGACACTAGATTTTGTTTCCAGCCCAGCACCCAGCTGATATTCAAATAGGCTGTTCTCTTTCTATTTGGCTGTTCTGTGGAATACATGTATTTATGCTAGGACCAGTGCATTCCATGGTCCTCTAAATTCATCTAGAGATTCAACATAAAAGATTTAGATTAGTCAAAACACAATTTTTAAAGAATGACATGGGAGAACTTCTACCATTCCATTTCAAAACTTACTATGATAAGACTCAATAAAAACACTGTGGGATTGGCACAGAGTAGACAAATGGATCAATGTAACAAAATAGGTAGCCCAGAAATAAACCCTTAAATTATGGTCAATTGATTTTCAACAAAGATACTGAGGCAATTCACTCTTCAAAGGATATAGTTTTTTCAAAAAATGATGCTAGAACAATTGAATATTCATATACAAAAAATGAACTTAGGCTCTTACTTGTTATCATACATAAAAATCAAATAAAATGTGCTATAAACCTAAATTTAAAGAGCCAAAATTATAAAACTTTTAGAGGAAAACATAGAAGAAAAATCTTTGTCATCTTGGGTTAAGGTTTCTTAGATATGACTAATGAAGCACATTCCATAAAAGAAAAATAATAAATTAGACTTTATAAAAATGAAAAATGTTTACTCATTAAAAGACACCATTAAAAATAAAATAAGCCATAGACTGAAAGAAAATATTTACAATTAATATATCTTATTAAAAACTTAATCTGAAATAGATAGATAGCTCTTAAAAACTTATTAATGAATACAAATAATCCAATTTAAAAACTGGCAAAATATTTCACCAAAGGAGATAGACAAAAGCTATTAATCACATTAAAAGGTGCTACATTATTAGTCATCAGGGAAATGCTAATGAAAATCCCTTTAAGATACTGTTACACAGTCATTAGAGTGGCTATAATAAAAATGCCTGACAATATCAAGTGTTGGCAAGTATGTGGAGAAACTGAACTCTCATACATTGCAATAGAAATGTAAAATGGTATAGACATTTTAGAAGGCAATTTGACAGTTTAAGAAGTTAAATACAAACTTACCATAAAACCTATAAATTCCACCCATCTAGATTTTAGTATTTACCCACAGTGAAAACTTTTGTACACTTAAAGACTTAAGTGAATGTATGTATTTATAACTGCATTCTTCATAATGGTAAAAAATTAGAGACACTTAAGTCTATCAACTGGTGAATTCATAAACACAGTGTGGAATATTTATACAATGGAATGCTATGCAGCAATAAAAAGGAATGAACTACTTATACATGCTACAGCATGGATGAGCCTCAAATCATTAGGGTGAATGGAAGAAACCAGACACAGAAGACCACATATTATATGACTCTGTTTACATGAAATTGTCAGAAAAGTCAAAACTACAGAGAAAAGCTCTGGCCCAGTAGTTCAGTAGGTTAGAGCATTGTCATACTTCAGATATGCCAAAGTTGTTGGATTCAGTCCTTGGTCAGGTTACATACAAGAATCAACCAATGAACGCATAAATAGTGTGACAACAAATCCATCTCTCTCTCTCAAAAATAGAAAAAAAAAGCCATAGATAAAGAAGGAATAGTAGTTGCCTAGGTCTAGGGATGGCAGCAGGAAATGATGACAAACAGGTACAAAGAAAAATTATGGTGTCATGAAAATGTTCTCAAATTGGCTTGTGGTGACGTTTGCACACTGTTTACATTTACTAAAAATCACTAAACTGTACACTTACAATGAGCATATTTTATGACTTGCAAGTTTTGTGTCAATAAATATGTTTTAAAAAGCAAATAGATTAAAAAAGAAAACACTTCAGTATTCATAAGCATGACCAGGGTATTTGAAATACGTTTTATTCACCTCAAAGTTGTGATGCCTAACTAAGTAGGTTCTGCTTTGAAATGCCTTTTTCAAAGTATATTTTCTGATTTCCTTCTCTGTAATCAGAATTGGTAACCTACAATAAACACATATAAGATATAATATTTCTTATATAGTGACAAATAAATATCTATTATAATTGAATACTAAAAATATCTTGTTAAAGCCAATTAATAAAGCATATATTCTACATAACATCACTGTCTATGATGTTAAAAGTGAATTACATTTTTAGAAATGAAGTAACTGGTTGATTTATTCTAATATACAAAGACAATATATTCTTAAAAAATATCTTCCATCTTACCCTAGAAGTTTACACTAATGATAAATTTAAATAAAAGGTGGAACTAAAATCCCTCCACAATTTCATCAGAATAGTAGTTTATATTTTCAAAGTTTTAATTGTGGTAAAATACATGGAAATCCATAAAATTTACCATCTTAACTTTTTAAAATGCACAGTTCAGTGGCATCAAGTTCATTCACATTATTATGCTACCATCATCATCATCATCCATTCAGAGAACTCTTTCATCTTGCAAACCTGAAACTCTGAACCTTTCAAACAATAGCTCTTCATCCTCTCCTTCTCTAGACTCTGGCAACCTCCATTCTACTTTTAACCTCTGTGAGTTGGACTACTGTAGGTATGCCATGTAAGTGGAACCATACAGCATTTGTCTTTCTGTGACTGGTTTATTTCACTTATAATAATGTTCTCCAGTTTCTTCTCTGTTGGGGTATGTGTTAGAATTTCCTTCCTTTTTAAAGGCTGTATAATATTCCACTATAGGATTATACCACATTTTGTCTATCCATTCATCTGTCAGTGAACACTTGAGTTGCTCTCACCTTTTCTCCATTGCAAATAACACTGCTTAGAACACAGATGTACAAATATCTCTTTGGGTTTCTGCTTTCGATTCTTTTGAGTATACATGCAGGAGTGAAATTGCTGAATCATATGGTAACGCTACTTTTGATTTGGGGAACCACCATACAGTATTTCATAGTTGCTGCAACATTTTGTACCCCATCATCAGAGTGCTGAGTTCGAATTCCTCCATATCTTCACCAACACTTATTATTTCCTGCTTTTTTTTGGGGGGGGTAACCACCCTAAAGAGTGTGAGGTGGAGCAACTTGTCTTTGAATACAACATTCCCATTTTTTATTCAGGGTTACTAGTTTTGACTTCGGGATTAAGACACTGTGATCAGATGTTATATATTTGATCTCTGGGAATATAATTAAAATATTCAATTATTTACATATAGACTAGTGTATTAGGCCCATGCTCCCTCCCAATGCTTCTCTGGGTTCTGCTATACCAGCTTGAAAACAGTATTTTGGATCAATTCTTCACCTGGAGAAAAACTTGAAATTCAAATCAGATTAACCTGAAAAACCTTTGGAACCAAACTAAAATCAAATTAAAATAATACTGATTAATACTTTAACAAGGAACTAGGTTTCATCCCATATACAAGCTTGAAGGAGTCCAAATCAGAACCAAATCCACACAGCTCATAAAAATTAAGAAAAAGCAACGAATGCACTTAAAAACCTTTTTTGAAACAAATAAGAACTGAAGCAATATTTCATTCAGATCAAGTCTCTGAATGAAAGAAAATACTATTGGCATCCAGAGTCCCTGCTGCAAGCTTTCCCATATTCTGTCTTATCCAAGCATAACTACATGACCTATTGTGTTTTCATTTTTTTGCTGATTATGGAATATTTCCATTGAATACCAGGGATTCTCAGTAAACATTCATCTTCTCTGTCAGCTAGTTTCCCTGTTTCATTTCACCTGATCTTATCTCTCTCAGCAATGACTTCTCACTTAAATTTAATTTTGAGGGTTCTTGTTCTTTGTTTTCTGGTACTCTGTATTTTTTAAATTTCCACTTTTGTTTTTTCTTAACAAAATAGAGGTACTTAGTTTGGGGTAGCAAGCAACAGAGTGATATTAATTCGTGTCACTGCCAACCGTCCTACCGACCTGTGGTCCAACAAAAAGTTATCCATAAGACTGATCCTGATAGTTGATTAACAGGTGTCTCCCCGGTGAACAAGGCAAACCATCAGCGGCAGACCCACTTTAGAGTCTCCTGGGAAAGTGTGAACATGACAATAAACAACCTATATCAAAGACTTTTCAATTCTGCTACAAGCCTTTCTGCTTCGGGTAAGTGCTATACACCCAAACAAAACATTAATCAGAAGACCCATTTCATTTCCCTTGGGGCATCACAGCTATAGCTCTCTGTGATTTTGAATATTAAAAGGCTTTTTTTTTTTTTTTAAGGAAATGCAGAGGCTGAGATAAGCAACTTAAACTTAGGAGGATTTCATGATAACGAAAAGAGTTTTGCTACAAGTAAATGTGAACGTTGTAAAATTTGAAGTCTTTCTTTTAAGTAGGCCCATCAACTTGTGGTTATATTTGAGACCATCTCTGTCCACAGATCTTAGTTAAGATAAATTTGAGAATAGTAGAGAATATGGCATTTACACGGTCTATGTAAGGACCCTTTGGTCTGAGTGGAAGGGTGTGTTTATTCATTTGTTTTTCCTGCTGTCTTATACTATAGAATTAAAAAGAACCGGCTGTAAAGTATGAAAGTGGGACATGCAAATAGGGCAGTACATACGTTCCAGGCATGTAGAGAGGGCTGATGTGGAATTTTTCACCTATTCCACACATCTGCTTGGAATATCAGTACAGTACGAGCCTGTCCATGGGGGTCACCTGAAATTGGTAGAAGACGATGTTTTGGTCTGTGTGTTCATCCCAGTGTTTACTCCTGTGGAAAATAATGAACTAAATCGATCCTATATTTTACCCTTTATTTTTCCCTTCTGCTATTGTTTCTGAATGTCAAAAACTTAATGCACAGTATAGGTCCCAAGAGGGGGAGAGGCTGTAAAGATTTGTGTAAAGACAAGTAGCAATAATTTGTCCATATTTTCTCCTGAAACTTATACAAAAGGTGGGGAAAAGGGTGATGAGAGTAGCCATGTTTCTCCTGGACTAAGTTAGATGAGAGTCTAGTTTCTAGGAGGCTCTGACAACCCATGAAATAGCTAAATCCTTAAACCTGAGTTTATTTTTCCACTTTGCTAGAGATGATAATGTCATCATAAAAGTGTTTAATATTTTAATATTTGTGTTAAGCTGGCACATAAGAGGTAGGTTTTCAAAAGGGATGAAATACTACTTTATCACCATTTTGTATTTGAAAATAAATAAACATATTTGTACTCTAACTCTTAAGACAGATTCAGGTCAGAAGTTGAACAAATATGGAAACAATAAATTGCCTTAAGAATCATGTGCTCATAGAAACACAATCATGAGAGGTATCATGTAAGACCATGACCATGAGATATCTCTTACAAAGATAAGAAATGTCTTTTTAAAAATAGCACAAATTGGTAACTACAAAATATTCTACAAAGGTGCAAATGATAAATAGAGAATATAGTCAATAATATGATAATAACCATGTATGGGGCCAGGTGGGTACTTGAAACATCCAGGGATCGCTCTGTAACAGTACATGATTTTCTAACCTCCATGTTGTACATCTGAAACTAGTACAGTATAATATTGAAAGTAAACTGCAACTGAAAAATAAAAAATATATATAAATAGAAGTTTTAATGGAAAAGTGAATCCTCATTCTTTTTCATCACACCATCTTCCTTTACAACCATTTTTACAAAGAAGGTGCCCCTTTTGTCTGTACAAGTGTCCATTCTGAGGATATACTTGAGCATCCCAGAGCTCTTCTATTCTTGCAACCAAATAATCAACAAACAAATAATTGCTTTTGTTTGTTTTGTTGTAGTGAGGAGAAATTTCATGGAAGAAGAAAAGAATTAATCTCATCAATTTTTGCTGGTAAGGAAAGTAGGCAAGCCCCTGACTTATGAATAACTTTCGTCCCATGTGTGTGTTGTAAATATTACATATATTTTTAAAGTCTGTATGTATGCATTAACATCGCCATTGAATTCTTTTTTCTATTGTTTATGCTGTTACAGTTGTCCCAGTTTCCTCCCCGTCATCCCCCTCCACCCACCTTGCCCCCCACTTTATTGCATTCTTAATGATGAATTAATTTTTAAAAGTAAATCTTGTGTTTTTTAAATCTTTAACATAGTAAGAATTTGACTACTGAAGTCTATGGTGTGACATATTTTTTCTTGAATGGTCCAAGTTTCTGAAAAATTTAAATTTATATTTTTATACTAGCTAAATGCATGTAGATTCACAAAGTGGTGATTCCATTATATTTAGGGCTAGTCAGATACTGCTTAGAATGTAGTAGCTAAGTTTAATTTTTATAGCTAAACATTTTTAATGATGGTTTTTAAATAATTAAAAAGATATAGAGTTTGCTAACCTTATTTTAAGGAAACAGAGTAACATGCGTTTTTTAACCTGGAAAGTAAATAGCTAAGGGAGATTAATACCTATTTGTTATTCCAAAACAACTGATCAAATGTGTCCATTCTATAGAATACAATTGAGCTAAATCAGTTGTGTCATTGAAATGGGTTACTCTAAATGGTTAACCTGGTAACTACACACAGTTAATATTAAAATGGTTTACAAAACAATAGAATGAAGTAACATTACTATTTACACTGAGCACAAAAAATTATGCAAGATTTCACTTCACCATTTCAATATTTCAATATGTTTTCTGAATAATTCAATTTCTTTTCACTGACTCTTCTAAGCTACAAAATAAGAAAAATAGAACAGGATGAGCAATGTAGAATTCAATAGTACTGGAGACAAATTATAAAACATATTGGCCTTGGCATATACCTATAGTATTGATGAGAATATATATTAATATAACATTTTCACTGTAATAAAACCTGGTGAAATTTGACAATAAGAAAAAAATTAGTTTTTAAAAAGTTTATATCTTTGAAACAGTTATTATATTTGAAGAAATAATTTCTAAGAAGGAAATTACAAATATTGAAGTAGACTAAATATCCAGCAATAGAGAAATTGCTTTATAAATTATGGTGTCTCTACCTTATAATGTTATACATAACTTAAAATTATTTTTCCTAAAAAGATTAGATATCTTGAGTAATGCTTAGAGAGTAATGTAAACTGAGACATAAAGTATAACATTATATAAGTGGAATGGTACAATCACAAATTTATTCAAGTACAGTTAGAAGTAGCTATATCTATATAGTGGAATCTGTTTTTTTTCTTTTTGCTGCTGTTGTTTCTTCTTAATATATTTCTATATTTTTGCAATAAACATGTATTAACTTCTGGTTAAAAATAATTTTTAAAAATATTTCCCAGCAAACAAACAAACAATTCAGTGAAAAAGCTGGCAGAGGACCTGAACAGATACCTCTCCCAGGAAGACACACATACAGCCAAAGGATATATAAAAAGGTGTTCAGTTTCACTAACTACTAAGGAAATGCAAATCAAAACTACAATGAACCCTGGCTGGTATGGTTCGTTGGTTGTTGATTGGAGGGTTGTCCCATGACCTGAGGGGTCAAGGGTTCTATTCCTGGTTAGGGTACATGCCTGCATTGTGGGTTCTGTCCTTGGTCAGGGTGTGTGCGAGAGGCAACCAATAGATGTTTCTCTCTCATATCAATGTTTCCCCCCTCTCTCCCCTTTCCCTACAATCAATAAGCATGTCCTTAGGTGAGGATAAAAAAATTTAAAAAAACCAACTACAGTGAGATACTACTTCAAACCTATTACAATGGCTATTACCCAACAAGACTGGTAGTAACAAGTGCTGGAGAGGTTACAGAGTGAAGGAGTCCTCCTTCACTGCTGATGGGAATGTAAGCTGGTATAGCCATCATGAAAAACAGTATGGAGGTTCCTCAAAAAATTAAAAATTACCCTGTGACCCAACAATCCCTCTTCTGAGTATCTACTCAATAAACTTGAAAATGTTTATTTTCAATGATATATGCACCTCTATGTTCAGTGCAGCATTAGTCATGGTGGTCAAGAAGACATGGAGACAACCGAAGTGTCCTTTGTCAGAGGACTGGATAAAGAAGATGTGGCACACGTATACAATAGAATACTACCAGCCATAAGAAAAGATGAAATATTGCCATTTACAACAACGTGGATGGACCTTAAGAATATTATGCTAAATGTAACAAGTTAGTCAGGAAAAACAAAGAACCATATGATTTCTCTCATATGTGGGATATAAAACTGAGACTTACAGACACAGACAACAGTATGGTAGTAAGGGCGGTGAGGGAATAGTACAGGGTAAAGGGGGCCAAATTTATGGTGATGGTAGGTAATTTGACTTTGGGTGGTGGGCACACAATTCAATATACAGATCATGAATCATAGAAATGTACATTTGACACCTATGTGATCTTATTAGCCAATGTCATCCCAAGAAATTTATTTTTAAAAGTATTTTCTTAAATAGAATGATAACTAAGTAATCTCACTTGTGATAACATAAATATCATTGCAGGTAAGAAACTCTAAAAAACTGTTTGAAGACCTGGTTCTGAGCTGCAGGCATGCCAGCTCAGGGTGGAGGCAACCATGGAATTTATGGATGTAAACGGATGTTAAAAAGGGCTAGCAGGAAATCCGACACCAAATATCAAAGTAACAAAAACGTGCCGTGTGCCTGAAAATGAGTGCAAAATAATATTAAATATGAAGTGTGGCTGAAAGAGTAAAATTAAAAAAATTAAAAGTACTCTTCTAAGAAGCAATAAATTAAACAGGAAAACTTAATAAAATTATGTCTTAACAAAAAAAGAATTATAAATCAAACTTATGGGAAGCATCTGTTAAAATTTCATTTGAAATAGTTATAATATAGTAAAATACTTATTTGAAATAAAGGACATTTTATAAAAACAGAAAAGTAAAGTGAAAGTAGGAATTAGAAAAATGCCTTACAGAGAAGTTACGTTAGAGCTGCATTTGGAAGGAAAAATAGAAATTTGCCAAAATAATTTTGAGGAGAATAGCATTTCAAGTCAAGGGAACAACATAAGTAGTCAGCAAAATATAAAAGAATGTGATGTGTTCAGAGAGCACAATAATCTGGTATTATAAGATGATATAGCAGGGGATAAAACTGGACAATAAGCGGTGATCAGATGATGAATTCTTTTGAAAAATTCTGAATTACTCAGCTTTCCCCCTAAAGCTGTTGGTAAGAAATTAAGGAGTTTTAAACAGACGGATGACATGCTCAAATTTATATTTTGGAAGGAGTTCCATGCATGGTACTATGGTACTACTGGGGAGGACTGAGAGAGATACAGTTGGCACAGAGATCATTAGTGAGACTAATAAAATTATCCCAGATAAAATATGATATGGCCTGAATTGGAGGAGAGGCAGTAGGATCAGAGAGAAGGGGGCATGTTTGAAAGTCAGAAAGAAATACAATGGAAGAGCATTTCAAAATTGATTAAATATGGAAGGTGTGAGAGAAGAAAGGAACTGAGACTAATATTTCGTCTCTGTCTTGGGTGACTGCATGAATACTGTATTAGTCTCCTTGGGCTGCCAAACAAAATTCCACAGATTGGGTGGCGTGAACAACAGAAATTTATTTCCCTGTGCTGGAGGCTGGGAAGTCCAAGATAAAGGTAATATATGGTTCTCTCTGAGGTCTCTTCCCTTGGCTCGTAGGACGCCACCATCACCAGATATGCTCACATGACCTCTTCTGCATGTGCATTCAGAGGGAGTGAGCAAGCTCCCTGGAGTCATTTCTTTGAAAGACACAAACGCCACATGAGGATCATACCCTCACGATCTCTCTAACCCGAATTACCTCTCAAAGACCCCACCTCCTAATATCATCACTTTGGGATTAGGGCTTCAACACACAATTTGGGAAACACAATTTACTGCATAGCAAATGGTATTGCAAAAAATGTGAAGAGAAATAAGGAAAAAGGCAAATCTGTCTAGGAGGAATGGGGAAAAGGCTGAAGAATATGAGTGTAATTTTCGATATTATGATGTTTAATTTCAGGTGTGTTCAGGAAATGCAGACGAAGATTCCTGGCAGACACTTGATTATGGAACAGTAGAGTTTACAAAACCAGGGACAAAATTTGACTTGGAAATATGTATTTATTGCTGGTAAACATATTCAGTGGAACATATGTGATGGAAAGAAGGACACATATGATTCCTCTGTATGGCCACATACAGGGACAGAGTGAAGAAGACTGAGAAGAAGCAGAGGGATGGGAAGAGAAACAGTGATCTGTGTTGTCACAGAAACAACAGATGTGACTGCCATCATCCATAGCGTGTTCAAATAAGGATTCTATTTCTTCAGTACAGGCATTCAGATGTCAATGAGGAACTTGTTTCTATGACAATGCCTCCATCCTGTACCAAGTGTCATCAGCTCTGCCCATCCCTGCCCCGCTATGCCCAAAAGTGGCCCTGAATATTTTGCCAGCTGTAGAAAAGCTCTGGTGCTGGAGAGAAGGCCTGTTTCATTGTTAGCCCAGAGGGTAGAATCCCAAGCAAATATGTACCTTTGCAGATGCCTTCTGTGACTCAAAGCTGATTCTCTCTGACCCACACCACCTTTCCGAACAAGGTTCCTATGACCATCAGTTTCAGATGGCTGCCATCATTTCTGGGTATGCAGCCAATTCCCTAATCCCGTCTCCTCTGTCTGACCTATCCTGCTGCTCACAGAGGGAGATTCCAGTTCCTTCCTGGATGCTTTCTATGTTAGATACATTGCGTTTTATGATCTGCTCCTTAATCCCTCTGCCCTTTATAGCTTTTGGAGAGCTTTCTTTCAACAGGACCTCCGGGCTCTTTGGAATTGTTTTTTAAGGCAATTACTACTAGTGTTTGCAAGTCCAACTTTACTTTTTTAAAAACCAAAATGAAACACACACACACACACACACACACACACACACACACTCTCACACACACACAGAATCACTTAAGCCCAGGGGGAGCCCTATGGGAAGAGAGACCGGACAGTCCCGTGACTCTGCATTTTAAACAGGAACGTCTCCTCAAGATGAGAATTATCTGGCTGGGGCTTAGCTTTCCCAGTGGACCCTTGCCACTTAAGCTTTTTATTACAAAAGTAAATTAGGGTTACTGTATCCCCTCACTTTACTTTGGAGGTAAAAATTTTAAATTAATTGTAGTCTAAACTGATATCAAACAGAGAGGTTTTGATAGCAGTCTGGTGGCCTTTTGTTTAGCCAGCAGAGATTTCGGTTACTGCTGCTGGGAATGGCTTGGCTGAGATATTTTTAATTTACATTTTTTCTTCCCTAATGAAGGATTGAATTATGACTTACTATAAAATCCCCAGCGTCGTGGAGAGAGAGATGTTGACTAACTTCCTCTGACTTCGTTGGAGTGGAGCTATTTATTTGGAGCTAGGATTTAAGTCCCAGAGGTAGCATTCTGAAGCATTTCTGCATTTAGAGCAGCACGGTCCAGAAAATGCCTTTAGCTCCCTTCAGGAGCCATCTCTTCAGTGCAGAGGGCAGCGTTATAAAAGATAAGGAGGGCGTTTCTGTACCAGTTGCTCAGGTGGCATTACTGAGATGTCCACCCTGGTAGGATTGGTCACCGCCGTTCAAAGTCGGGAACATCCCCAGCCCTTCTGAACCTGCTTTTCTGCCTTGGCAGGTAAGGGAATTCCAAATGTCAGCTTCTCTACATAGCCACCACCTGTCCCCAGAGGACAGAGCAGATTTGTAACTAGTAATCCCTGTGCTGCAACAAGAGCTCTCTTTCTGCTACAGAGTGGGAATGGTAAAAATGTGGATGTTGCAAAACCTAATTACTGGCCTGGAAATTTTCCTTCCAGGGCAGATGGTCCGATCAAGAGCAAAGACAGACATGTCCTTGCACACACCGAGGGCCATTGTTACACAATAAGCGTAGGTAACAACCACTAGAGTCCACAGCGTTAGGTAAAACTCAGTGATGTATATTAAACAAATTTCTTTGAATTTAGGCAGCTCAGGGGAAACACCTTTTGAGGATAATGGGCTCGAATCCTGTTACAAGCACAGGCTACCCAGTTCATACTTCAGGAACAGAGTGGGTATGTCGGGTTCGCCTTTGCTTAGGACAACTGCATCCTGGACATTTCCATCTTTCGGGGGAGGAGAAATTTAAAAAAGGAAACAGCACCAATACTGAAAGTAGACCTCAAGCATAACGACCTTGGAATAACATTAACTCTGTGCCTCTAGTTTTCTGAAAGTAGCTTTCAACGGCAAAAATATTTTGTTTGAAGTTACCTGCTAGAGGAATCTGTCCTCAAGCTTATTTCACAGTTTCATTATTGCTGCAGCAACGACCAGTGTATGGCATCTCAAGGTGTATGTTCCTTCGTTTATAGCCACCTTGTATATAGCAGTTGTACTCCCTGGCCCTTGTTGCAGAGATAGAGCATTTTCCTGAGGATCAGATGAGACATGCTGTGGAGTTCAATTAATGCATTTTTTTTTCCTAAATACAAAGGTTTTTGTTTTTGTTTTTGTTTTTTTTCCCCAAGCACTAAGCCAAGGAACATATGTTGAAAAGAGCCCTTTTGTAGAAAACAGTCCCCATTTGGTAAAGTACACTGCAAGTTGAAAGATGATGTTCTGGTTTTTCCAATTGCTTCAAAAAGACATATTATTTCCTATTTATTGTTTCTGTTTGTCAAAGCTTAGATTCCTAAAAGCAAGTGGGAGATAATTTCCTAAAGAAATTGTATTTTCTTTCTGAACAATTAAGGCCTTGAGAGTCCAATATTTAGAAAAACTTCAACCACAGGCTTACAAAATTAGGAAAATAAAGCAAAAAAAATTTTTTTTTATGTCACACAACTTAAGCTTAACAGGCAAGTTGCCTGTTGGTACAGATATCACCTTGTTTAGATCAATGGTACATAAACAGGTTTGCTCTTAGAATTTACTGTTTGTTTCAGTTGGGCATATTGTTAGACAATAATTACTGTGAGAAATAATGAGGGTCTCTCATACTACAAACTCAACAGCTGCTTTGCCAACACATGGCCAAGCTTTGGTAATCACTGCTCCATATGTCCAAGGACTATGTATAAAGCCATTTAGTGGGGCAGCTGTCCCTGTGGCAGTCCTAAATAAAAGGGGTATGAGTAAGGGCAGACCTGAGGGACATAGGTCCACCATACTCCACATGCCACACAAGTGACACAGTCTTGGGGACCAGAGAGTATGGATAATCATGTACCTATGACACACTGATGTCACTCAATGGTGGTTGTCCGATGTATGCATTTATAAGAATATTAAAATATGGCTTTTGTCTTTCACTACCTGGTTTATTTCACATAGCATAATACCATGTGATCTCACCTATAAGTGGAACCTGATCAACAAAACAAACAAGTGAGCAAAATAGACCCAGAGACGTGGAAGTAAAGAACAAACTGACAGTGACTAGGGGGTGGGGGGATAACGGGGCATAAAAGGGGAAAGGTTGTCAAGGAACAGGTATAAAGGGCCTTTGGACAAAGACAACGGAGAGGGGCAGAGGACTGATGTGGGGGATGGGAGTGGGTAGGGCGGGGGAGAGTAATGGGGGGGTAAATGGGGAAAACTGTAACTGCACAACAATAAAACAACAATAATAAAATAATGATTATGTTTTACGCTAATATTTTAATGAATCGAGAGCCCTATGTTCTTACCTTGTTTTATTAAAAAGTATTCAGCTGAGGATACCCCCACACAAATAAATATTTATTTCCAAGTCTTAAAAGGGAATTAGGTTTTAGATAAGAAAGTACAGTGTCTTTCTGACATCTGTAGGGAAAAATACTAGTGATGATGTTTTAAGCATATTTTGTGGTAATAGTGTTTTACCTAATAATACTAAGATTATTTGGGTCATCCACGCATAAATGACGGGAGAGGAAATGGCTGTTATTCATCCTGAAATATGAAGGGAAGGAGAGTGGTCAGGGTCACGTATTATTTGGAAATGAAGATGGACCCTGGGATCCAGGCATCCCCTTTGCCTCTTCTGTCAGTCTTTGAAGGTAGAAAGCCCGCCTTCCTCCTCGTTATTAATCTGCAATGTAGACTGAGCTCCTGATCTCCCTCTCAATCCTCCCTTCGCTTACAATCTGGATGCTAAGCTATAATTTTATATTATTAGTGATATTTTAAAGATTAAAACTCTGGACAATGTGCCAGATCTTACTCATCATGATAGCCTACAAAGAACTATGATTGGGGACGGGGAACAGGAAAGGACAGAGTGTGTTTCTGTCTATGCATATGACTTTCTAAGGATAAATGAGCATGACTAAGGAGAAAAGGCTTTTCAAGCTATAGTCAAAATATTGTCAATCGAACAACCAAACTTAAATTCACACTACATAATATCTGTGGCTGACCCACTGGCTAACAGCTTGCAAATAGTTTCTCTTCCAAGCAGAAGTAGAAAATGAGAATTTTATTCTAGCAATTCTCTATTTCAAACAGAATTCTGTAGGAGGTGTCGGTCTCTTTTTACATTATTAAATCTCTCACTGAGGATTCTTCCTCTTGAAATTTGACCTAAGATTTTCATTGGAAACTATTGAATTCTGAGTTGATTTGGAGTGCTTAGCAACTCAGATGAGCTGCATCACTCTAAATTAGATTTTATGTGCCAAGTACTGAAGTGTGTTTCTAACATCTGCAAAAGAATCTGGAACTTTTTGACCTCTGCCAGCCCCGCCTCACTGTGCCATGGTTGTGCTTCACTCAGCTGCACCGACAGGTTCCCTCGTTTACAGCAGGAATGAGCACTCAATTGGAAGTGCTTTCTTTCCTCCTTCATGGCTCCAGCCAGATGCACATGGAACCTAAAGAAGCCTGTGGGTCGTTCCTGCTCCATCATGGCCTTCACTCTCCCAGCATCACCTGGAATGTGCTGCCAGTTGTCCAACTGCAGCAGGAGAACTAAACAGGGATTTTAATAAACAGGGGAAACAGATGGAGGCCGGGAGCTCTTGCAAAGTTAAAAGAACCGTGTGCTTAATAGACTACATGCTTAATAGCAGTAATAGCTGCCAAGTCACCACATAACTCACTGATATGCATGAACTGTAGCAGCAAGAAAGTGACTGCTTTCAGTCTCAAGGACTTTCCTAAAATTCAAGGTTGTAAGAACCTAACCTAGAGAATAATTACTTGTCCAGACGTGATAACAGACTCTGGCAGAACAAAAATGACAGCTTGATTCACAGACAAATACCAGTCGGTCTTGGATGTCTGGCTTCCATTTTTCTGTGGAGAGATAGATGTCTTTAAAAAGCCTCAGCAGTGAACATCCTGTCCATTTAAAAGGTCAGACACTGAAGTGTATCAGAAGAGATGATGCTGCACAGACCATTGAGAGGAAAGAAAATGATTTCATTATCCTTGTTCATCTGCTATAGATTAATTCAGTCCCCATCATCGTGGCAATTAAGGCACTTTTGTAGTGCAGTCCTGACCTAGTTGAGGCGGAACCAGGTAACACAAAGCAGCACCAGGGAAGAGGGCAACAGCGAAGAGGGCAACTATGGCTGAGTTAATATTCCTTAGCAACAAATGCTGTTTGGAACAGCGTTTGGAGTTGGTACATTCAACTGCAATTGATTAAGAAAAGGGGGCGCACGCACACACGCACACGCACCAAAACCCACCCCTAGAATCATTTCCTTTTTTGTCAGAAAGTGAAATTTGCATCTTGGGTAGCCAGGGAGCCATATCAGGGCTTGAAAATAATCCTGTAAAGGACATTTTGTTATTCACAAGGGACACTCTAGAAGTGGATGGGGGGCGGGGTGAAGATGGAAGGATGCTGTGAGGAGTACTACCTTCCCATGTCAGACAGAGAACTGATTTTCTGCCAACCTGAGCTTCTCAGTAGTTTAAATGCAACATCTGAAAAGAGAACACAATAGATACTCCTAAACCAGTTGCTTTGTTTTTCTTGTTTTTTGTTTTTTGTTTTGGTTTTCTGTTCAGTCACTCCGGATCAAAACCTTTACCGTCATGTTCAACTACTCATCTAGTACCCCTTATATTACTTGCCAGTTTATACTCATTCCACTTCCACTGCCTTTGTAACCTCTTCTTTATCTCTTCCCCTCTTCCACTCCCACGTACATGATCCTCCCCTTCATTACCTCTCACTTGGACAACCATGATAGCTTTCTAACTATTAGCAAGGTCTCCTAAAAGATAGGTCTCCTCACCTATCCTTTCCAGACTCTAATGCATTCTACTCACTTTGGGAAATATTAGTCTTCCTAAAGTCTATCCTTAATCATGTCACCATCCTCTCTTGAAAATGTCAAATAGCTTCCCAGTAACTACTAAATTAATACCAAGTTTTCCCCTAGCACTCAAGGTTCCACACAGCACGTCTTAGTTGGTTATTTGTGCCTCATTTCCCATTGGTCTTCCCAGCACCTTATGCTCTGGACAGTCCAGACTGCCAGCCAGTCCTCAGCCACATCTCCTGAGCAGCTCCGTTTGTGTTTTCTGCTCATATATTTTCCTTCTTGGAATGCCCTTTTCCCTACTTTATCTCAGAATCCAACCCATTCTGCAAGGTCAAGCATGGAGCATTTCTTGACCTTCCCCTACAGAACATAATTTCTCTCCATTATTTGTACCTTTCTGAATACACTAATCAAATCCCCATAAAAGAGTTAGGAGATTACAAGGACTTGAGTAAGAAGATCTATTCAACTTTTTCTCTTGTGAATTAGGGTAAGATATTAAATATTTTTAAAATTTCAGTTTATGTAATAAAACAAGAATTTACTAAGCCAACTCTATGCTTGGAATGCTTCAGTGGACAAAACAAATGGTGTAGCATGTTTTAAGTTGGTAAGTGTGATTTAACAGTATAGAGGAGATGAGGGAGGCAGGGGCATGTTGAAATTTTAATCTGAGTAATTAGGGTAGGCTTTATTTCAACGATAATATTTGAACAGTCCTGAAGGAAGCAAGGAGTTAACTACATGTTTATCTGGGAAAACACTTCCCAGCAAAGGAAACAGTCAGTGCAAAGGACCTGAGGCCTGTGGTATTTAACAAAGAACAAAGAGTCAGGTGTAGCTGGTATGGAATGAGCAAGGCACGGGAAGGGATAAAAGGCCAGAGAAATAATGAAGGCAGAAAGCAGAATTTGAAAAGCTACCTAGTCAATTGTAGAACTTCGCTTTCTACCTTGAGTGAAATGGGACCTACTGCAGGTGTTTGGTACATCTTAGAGGACCGACAGGCTCTGACTTGCATTTAAAAGGATTGGTGATCGCTCCTTTGAGACTACGCTGTGGCAGGCAAAATGGAAGCACGGGGACCTAACAGGGGTATATTAAATGAACCTGGCTAGAGACGATACTGGCTTAAGTGAACGTGACAGTGATGAAAGTAATGAGACATGGTCAAAATCTGGATGTATTTTTAAGGTAGAAACAATGAGATTTCCTTGTGGATGGAATGTGATATATAAATAAAGAGAGAAGTCAAGAATGACTCCAAGATTTTTGGCAAAATAGCGCAATAGAGTCACCATCCATGGAGATGGAGAAGACTGAATAAAACAGTTTGGGGAGGAAGGCAAATATTAGGGGTTTCTTTTTAAACATAGCTGGAGTTTGTGATTTCTACTAGACATCCAAGCAGAAAAGTAGAGTAGGCAGTTGGTTGCATCCAACTATAAACAGGGAATAATAAGTCTTAACAATACCCAGTAAACAGAGCTGACCTAAAGATAAAATATGATGAAAAGGTTATAAGTGTAAACTTTATATTATTTGAATATGCTCTCCTACGTTTCCTTTTTATTATATTGTTTGTGTATGTGTTTGTGTCCATCATGTATCTGAATCTTCTTGAAACTAAAACTATGATCATTTTGTTTACTTTTCATTCATTTTGAAAATACATTTATTGTTTATCTCTTGCTACAGATGAATGTATCTTCATTGTAGAAAGTGTACAAGATAGCAATAGTCATAAAAAAGAAAGTTGAAAACAACCACCTGTCATCACATCACCTAGAGATAAAAATTGTTAATGTTTTGGAATATATCCTCCTTGAATTTTTCTTTACTTGATTTACCCCCTAGGTTTAAAACAAAAAATGGTCTTCTTTTTCTTAGATAAGTCCCTTTAACATTTCATATAATAAGGGCTTGGTGATGATGAACTCCTTTAACTTGACCTTATCTGGGAAGCACTTTATCTACCCTTCCATTTTGATAGCTTTGCTAGATAGAGTAATCTTGGATGTAGGTCCTTGTTTTTCATGGCTTTGAATACTTCTTGCCAGCCCCTTCTTGCCTGTAAGGTTTCTTTTGAGAAGTCAGCTGACAGTCTTATGGGAACTCCTTTAATCAGCTGATAGTAGGTGACTCTCTTCTTTTCCCTTGCTGCTTTTAAGACTTTTTCTTTATCTTTAACCTTTGGCATTTTAATTATGATGTCTCTTGGTGTGGTCCTCTTTGGGTCCAACCTGTTTGGGACTCTCTGAGCTTCCTGGATGCATGTGTCTATTCCCTTTGCCAAAACTATGAACAATAAAATGACAACAAACTCGCAACTATCAACAACTGAACCTAAAACAAACAAACAAAAAAAAAAAACTAAGCAAATGACTAGAACAGGAGCAGGATCATAGAAATAGAGATCACATGGAGGGTTATCAGCGGGGAGGGGGAAGGAGGAGAATGAGGAAAAATGTACAAGGAATAAGAAGCGTAATTGATAGGTACAAAATAGAGAGGGGGAGGTTAAGAACAGTATAGGAAATGAAGAAGCCAAAGAACTTATATGTACGACCCATGGACATGAACTAAGAGGGCAGAAGACTGGAGGGAATGGGGGTACCAGGTGGAGGGGGACAAAGGTAAGAAAAAAAATGGGACAACTGTAATAGTATAAAATATAACACACTTTAAAAAAATTCTCAGCATCCCCCACCTCTCTCACAGTATTTATTATAATCCTGTGCATTAACATGTTTAACAATATTGAGTAAATTGGACTAAAACATCTATCCCATTTTTAAAGACTAAGCCTGTTTAAAAGAAAACTACACTGTCCTGATTTCTTCATGGTCTCTATTTCCTTAGGTAAACTGAAACTTGAATCCAAGACTTTCAAATCACAAACAATCTTTCTTTACATGATACTTTCAATATTGAAAAAGAATAGTTTGTCTTTTTGTTTTTTAAACAAACCCCTGCCAAGGATCCTCAGAAATTGTTGCATATTCACTGGTATTGTGTGGTTGAATTTTGTGATGAATTTCTAACCTCACACCTGACTCTGTGTTTCAATTTTTATTTTTCTTTGTTCTTGTGATCCTAATTTATACTAATTGCATCTCTTGTGCCTTTTTAAGTTTTCTTAAATCCTCTCTAGAACAAGGCTTCAACAGTCAACCAATAAACAAATAAACACACTTATACCATGTAAGTATGTGCTAGATGCGAATTACTATTAATGGTCTCTGGCTACCAGATGAGATGGAGAAAAGAACATGTTTAAACAGTATGACAACTTTAAACACTCTTTTACTTCCAGGTTGCATAGGTTTATGTAATCATACAATTTTATTTTCTTAGATTACCATTCCTTAGGTTGGCTTGTTGTGGAAAAAAAAAATGTATTCCACACTTGCTCCATGTTTTCCTTTTCCAGTGGGCGGGAAAGAAGTAACGATTAATAGAGTGTTGCTATGAAAGCCAATACCTGTGTTGCCCAAGGAGCAATGTATTTATTGCTGTTATTAGCACTATTACATTTGTGTTTTCTGTAGTCGTTTTGCTCAGTATTTATTTTTTGAAGTAAAAATGTCTCCAACAGAAATCTGGCAGATATTCTATTTACAGTACTAAAATTAAGGCAAACAGAGACTGTAGTCCTGACTAACAGTTCATTTATTCAAACATGTTAAAGCGATAAAAGCAGGCAATCCATTAGTAAAATAAATATTAATAATTATCTCCAATTCCTGAGGGTTCTCTTGGTATAAATATAAAGAATTAATATGGGAAAAATAATGAATAGGTGTGAATACCTGCACAAAATATATAGGGTTAGGTTAAAAAAATGTAATTCTAAGTGTGGGTAACAACAGGTAAAAGGGCAAAGGAAATATACACACAAAATGCAAACATCATCATAGAGTATTAAGGAAACTTCAGTCTCAATATGGGCCCATTGTTACAGAAATTATCTCTGCCCATAGATTTTTAAATTACCCATCTTTTTGCTGCAGAGAAAAAGCCTCATCCTCAGTCTACCAAAAGGAACTAAAGAAATAGCTGTGACAAGGAAGCAAACTATAATAATAATAAAAAAAAATCCTGTGATAGAGATTGCCATTTGGGGTATTATATTATTTGAACATAAGAAATAAAAAAAAAGATTAAAGAGTGACATTTGGGGAAATGAAGCCATAAGAAGTTCATATATTAAAGAGCAATGCAAACAGATGAAGTGTAAAGTGACAGTGTTATTATTTTTTGTTATTAAGATTATTGCAGCAGTCACTTTATGTTTTGGCTCACTGTTTTTATTCATACTGAAGTCTCTTCTGAGCACTAGAAATGGCAAGATCAGAGGACAAAAGAGACAACCGTGCCTGAACTGAAATGTCATTGGCACTGAACCAAAGGATACCACTAATGGAGCAGACAATAAATTCAATTTAGTTGGCTAAATTACCTGTGGTCCACACAGGGTTAAAAAAATAGTAACAAATGGCATCACTTACAATTTGGGATGCGGCAAACAAAGAGTTCTGAGTGTCAAACTAGCTTCATTCTGGCAACAGGCAGCAACAGTAATGTGTGCCTGGTGTGAGAAACCCCAGCTATTAATTCAGATGACAGCTCCCTTTGGCCAATATGTACAGTCGACCTCGAGTAGGACTGCTCGTGAGATATCAGCCTCCTTGAGGCGAGCGACAAAGAATCTCCATGACCTGCTACCATCTCCACCTATCATCAAAGATCTTCCTCCATCAAGTTTTATTATAATTCCCAACACAACTTTTAAGAACATTTCAAATATGCTTAACTATATCTTCAATTTGGATTCAAAAGGAAAGTTACTTAAAGGATAATGTCTATGGCTTCAGGGGCATACATAGAAATAGAAATAAATGGCTTTTCCAGTAGATTAAATGCCAAGACTAAATTGAAGTATTTGACATGCTGGGGGAAATGTAATTTATTACAAGTGTGCTACAGGTTGTGGTGAAAGTTCCAGCAATAATAAGTCAAAGTCGGTGTTGATTTTAATGACACATATTGTTTCCTTTTGCGTTGCTGGTTCAGATAATTTTCTTACTGAAGTTGATCTTTTTCCCCTGTATAAGGGACAGATGGATCGTTGTTCTACAAGTGCTGCCGGAACTAACAAAGACTCAGAATGCCATTTGTAAAATGGCCAATTAAAAAAAAATGATTTTCAATGATATGTCAGCTGCCAAAGGCAATCAGGTTTTAAACCAAGCACTACACACTCATTTCCATCACTCAGAAGTAGAATTGATAAAATCTTGAAGGGCACTCTGAAAATTGGACGGTATATTCAGCAGCGGTAGGTATACTCAACTGGAGTGTTCGCTCCAGTGGCTTATGCACTGGTTTGGTACAGGTTTGTAAATTTGCCTACTTATTTCCCAGAAATAACGTCAGAAGTGAGCTTCCTGGAAAGATTTTTCTTATTCCATAGTTTATGGGCCAAAATGTCTTTTGGAGAGAATAGATGAGTACTTGGGTGAGTAGTTCAAAATTGAAGGAATTTAGACTGCCATGTATGTGAGAAATGAATGGATGAGCACATCCACCCCCTACCCTCCACCACTACCACCAAAATGACAATACAATTACACAAAGAATTAATAAATCTGTAACAGTTTCTGGCAACAAGGAAGACTGCCTGAAATGTCTAGGACAATTTGAAGAATGTCTGGAATCTAGAAAGCATATGTGTGAGTTGTTATAGACTACAACCCAAAATACATATAGGAAAAAGTTATCATAGAATAAGATGGCTTCTTAGAAAGTCTTGGTTAGGATTTTTTTTTTTAATGGAAAGGAAAGAAAGATGGAAGAAAGAAGTAGAGTAAACATGTGATCAGCAATGTCCTAGCATGGTGATAGTAAGAAAAAGGATTTAGAAGAATGCAACAGGGATGCAACAACAACATGTTTCAAATATTTGGAAAGATTGGATGGTTGTAATGGGTCCTTCCTCAGCCTAATAGTATAAAAGGCAGACAGTATACAATTCTCGACCTGTCTCTGACCTGAGTCTTATTCCACACAAGCTGCACTGACCACTAAACTTCTTAAAGCTTCAATGAGGAAGTGGTAAGAAAACTAGAGCCTGTGTCCACTCACATGCCTTCTCTTGAGCAATGATGTCTACATCTTCTGTACAACTTCTTTGATTGCAAATAGTGACCCAGGATAGAATAATTGTTTAAAGTGCAAAGTCTGGAGTTACAGTCTCTGGATTTGATCCATATTTTGCCAAGTTAGTAGCTGTGCAACATTGGACAATTACTTCATCTCCTTTTACAACACTTTCCTTATCTATAAAATAGAATTCTATTTGTATCAACCATTTGGGGTTGTTGTGAGTATTCTATAAGCTAATGTATGTACCCAGCACGTAAGTAAGTACTATCTGTGTTTTTTATTATTATAAAAATTATGATTGTTAATTTGAAACAGTTGAGGAACTTAGTGTAAGAAAATAGGGACATAAAAGAGAAATAAAAAATAATAAAAGAGATAAAAGAGAAAATGAGAATGTTAAAAGATGTGAAAGATAAGTTCATTATCTAATCAGACTTTAGTAGCAAATGGAAGTGAGAAGATAATCAGAGGAATAGTAGAAAATTTCTCCAAACTGACTATCTCTATTGTTAGATTAAAAGAGATCCCTGGGTACACGAAACAAAAGGAAAGAGAACACAAGAGCCATCTTGTGAAATTTCAAAACTATAAAATTCATGAGGGAGAAACCTTGAAAGTTTTCAGAGAGAAACACAGCTTACTTGTAAATGAATGCAAAACAAACTCGAATGAGGCTTCATATAAACAGCATTGGAAACTAGAGGTCACTGATACATTTTCTTTACAGCTTCGCAGGAAAATAACTTTGGAACAAAATACTACATCTAGGTTAAAATAGCAATCAGCCATGGAGATAAATATATTTTATATATTTATATTTTCAAGCACACAATGACTCAGGAAGTGTAGGTGACACACACAGACAAAAACTTATTCAAAGATAAATTTAAGCAAAACAAAAATATTTTTTAAAGACATGAGAAACAAAGAACTGAGGAACAAACTAGGATTCTGATGAAAAATTCTGAACTGTCAGCTTATTAGTTAGCATGTCTTCAGCTGTAAGTAGCAGAAAGTCCTAACTCAACTGGTTTGAACAGTAAAAAAAAAAAAAAGTAAAATAAAAAATTATTTTTTCAAGAATCAGAACATTCTGAGTCAACAAGGCTCCAGGGTTGATTAATTGGTTCAATTTTGTGACCAAAGATCCAATTTATTTGCAACTTTCTACTCTACCACCTTCCAAAAATATGCCCCCAGGATTACAAACTGGCCAGAACAGTTCAGATGTAACATTTAGACATGAGTAAGTCCAGCAGGAAAAAAAAAAAAGGAAGGAAGGAAGGAAGAAAGAATGTCTTCCTCTCTGCTAGCCCCTTCTTCCTACTTTTAATGAGTGAATAAAACTATTCCAGAAGCCCTTAGCTTATTTACTCTTATTTCTCACTGGCCAGAATTGTGTTCACGTGGATCTTCAAAGCAATCAAGGATGAGGAGAATAAGGTTATCATGATTGTTTAAGACAAAACAGAAAGTCTCATGAAGGTATTACATTTGCCCAAAAACATCAAATTGTACGCATTAAATATGTGCAATTTTTGTTTACCAATTACACTTTAATTTTTTAAAAAGACAAAATAGAAAATGACCATTTCTCAGTAATATGGGAAAGTAACGTGTTACATTAAGATTCATGATTTACAAATGAAATTGGTACAGATGTAAATTTACAAGTTAAATTGGTACAAATTAGAACCAAACGTCAGTAAGCTCTATGAAGAACATTCTCAAGAATAAAATTGAGACCATTACAGAAATTTCATGATTAAGATGATCATGATTAATGATGAAGAGAGGAAGGCATATGGCTTTTCTGTAAATAAGAAAAAAAGCAGGGAATAAAAAACTCTAAGAAGAAGAGAAAAAAATAAAACCTATGTGAGGTCACCGTTCTGAGCACTTGGTGGAAGCATATAACTCAGAGTGTCCTGAACAGGAAGCCCAAACCCACTGGTCAAGTAATTTAGAAAAGACTGACATATACTTGAATTAGTACATAGTCATTTTGGATTTATAATAGGTACAGTTTCTAATCAGTTTTCCTTGATGTATTTGTTTGTTACTCTGAATATCATTTATCTCTTTTATAGGATATTTTGTTTAGAGTTCAACCTTTCTTAATTAATTTCTTTTTAAAAATCATCCTGCGAGTAAATATAAGTTTTAAAAGTTGTTCTTTAAAGACTAAAAAAGGTTTCGAATTGTTTGATCTTTGCATAGTCATAAGCACTCTCTTCTGATACCTAGGAGACATCCGAATCAGTTTTACACCTTGGAAACATAACTTTTTAGAAATATGCAGTTTAAACAAAAATGAACTCAAGCTATTAATCATGACTTTAGAAAAAACTTGTAGGAACTAACATCTATTGTGTTAAAGACCCATTAAAGTTCAGGCTTTTTTTTTTTTTCAGACTTACTACAGGTTCTTTGCTATAATTAAATTTAATTGAAATTAAATTTATTATAATTTTGTGAAATTTAAAAATTGTCAGCTCATTGGTCATTACCTGTCTACAGAGCTGTGGTGTAGCTTATCCAAATTGGGCCGCTCCACTGAAATGAGTACGAGTTTAAGTAAAAGCTGCTCTTCTTTTTCAGCAGTGGTTTTTCCACCACAGATATGGGTTGGGCTCGTTAAAGGGCCTTGGGTATTGTACGGGACGATCCACACAGGCCACAGCTCACTAGTCCTCATGGAACCAAACAAAGGTGACATCCCTGGCTCCTGCCCTCTTAAAGACTTCCACCTACCTCCACATGTACACAAACATACTCATCCAGCTAATGAAGCCAGTCCTTGCAGTAACGAGGCTTCAAAGGATGAACTGAATTAGAAATCCTCCAGGTGGAGAAGTTAGCAAATAAGTGTAAATGCTATGTTGCGGCCAGGAAAATACAGATTCAAAGGTTTTGTTAGTGAATGAATAGCATGAGTTAAAAGGAATTGTACAGTAGGACTGTGAGCATCAAATAAGATAATTTAAGTGCTACACAAACTAAAAGCATTTCTATGTTTCCTATCTCTTACAAACCTTATGAAATAATCTATGTAAAATTGCTCTGGAAATTGTAAAAGAAATACCACCAATGTTAATAAAGAAATAAGATAGTTCAAGCATAGCTTCAATGTTAGAACATTTAATGTACAAGAAAGTGAAAATATTTCTTAATATATCTTGAAACCACCCATTTAGAACTAAACACCATGAAGTCTAATTAATGTACTGTTTTTCTCACCTCCTTTTAGATGGATGGATGGATTATAATCCATTTTAGTTCCTACTCAACATAGTAACAATTAGACCTTTCTGCAGGAAAGGCTTGAACTTCTTTTTCTCTTTTTCTCTCAATGTTTTGCAGAGAAATATCTAAAATATTTCTCTTGTGTCCCTTTCTACCTGTTTCCCTTAATCTTCCTCCTAGAGCTCATCAGCACATCACTTCCAATCCAACTGCACTTCCGTGCTCCCTCAGCCACCTGGTCCCCCAGGCTCTGACTCATCAGGAACAATGCTCTTTTTCGTCATTGAAACCATCTCATGAGTATTTATAATGAAACCAACGTGGTAAGAAGGGAGACTGTGAACAAAGGTACGAAACTGGAAAGAAGGCAGCCAAAATTATTACTTAATGGATGAATTGGAAAATGTCCATGGAGATGTGGCCAGACAGTGCATAAAGTAGAAGTGGACGCAGTGGTCTAGTTCTTATTTCTATTGTTCCATTTCTGAAAGGATCCTGATCACTGTTTTGGGGTGATTGCTTGTCATCTTCCTTTTTCCTCCAGAGATACTCCTGAACTTCTTACTTTCCACAAAAGGGTAGGTAAAGAGATAACTACAATAAGAATTATTAAGCTTTTAAAAAGTTAGTTGTATGTAGAATAAAGAAAAGCAAGTCAAAGTAGTGGTGTTATAAACTTAAAAACAAGAGGGAGAGGGAGACAGAGCACCATTTGTCCTTAGGCATTATTTTTTATTTTTTTTCTGTATAGTTAGTATATGTCTTTTAATTAACATTGCTCCTATGGCAAATGACTTCCTTTCTTTGAAATTTATAAGCATGTTATTGCTTCAGGGGAATAACAAAGTCTTTATCTGGTATTTTTAATTGTTCTTAAGACCTAATTTATTCTCCAGTGGTATATACTGAACTGGCTGGCTACCTTTTCATCGCCCCAAGTAAAAGCCATAACTGGAAATAAAACAGCAACTACTCCTCAGGGCAAAGGCACAACCAGGCCTGTGGACGATCACCGACAACAGCCATGACCGAAGCTCTGTGTGTGTGTGTGTGTGTGAATCTATGCCAGCCTGAGTATAATCTCTTTGTTTTCCCAACAGTATGATAATGTGCATATCAATTAAAAATCTTAATTATAGTCAACCCCAAAGAACCTTGTTAAGTTTAGGTCAAATCTTCCTGGTAGTATCTATCTATAAGCAGTCCATGTCATAACTGGAGAGAGGCTGGGAAAGAAATATCGTGGCATTTTAATTTAATATACTAGTGTATTAATCAGGGTTCTCCAGAGAAACAGAACCAACAAGATGAATACACACACACACACACACACAAATATACATATTTTATTTATATATATATATATACACACACACACACACACACACACACACACACATATAATATAATACTAGAGTAGATAGCTTTAGGTGAAACTCCGTAATGTATATTAAATCCTGAAAAAATAAAAATAAAGAAGCATCAACAAAGAGAAGGTATATTTGTACCAGAGTCACATAATCCCTGAATATTATCTTCTATTAGTCAAAAATTCCCTATTTCTTGATGTTTATTTAATAGAGGACACCTAAGGTTATTTATATTTATCTGTGTTCATGCTGGGCTCAATTTAACTATAGTCTGTAAAAAGTATATAAAGTACACATTTTATGCAGGAAGTGATCGCCCGTATGAAATGATGATATTGCTCCCTTGTCCCAGCATTTCTGTGAAAACGGACAGCTCCAACCTAGTGGACAGGAGGCTTTGTCATCTGATAGAGTGTCAGTGCTTTCCTCAATGAGAGCCTAATGTACCATCTGAAATGTTGCTTTGCTGCAAATGGAAAGTCAAAATTGTGCTGATATTTTACTCCCTCTGCGCTTTCAATTTTGGCAGCTTGGCTTTCTGGCTGGTTACTTTAATCATTTTAAGTGCTTGAACTAAGAACCCATTTAACACTTTCCATTAATAAAGAAAAATGTGGTCCAGGTATACCCAGCTTAGAATCTTGGAGGTCATGGAGTTTAACCTCCATCCAATTCAGGGAACTCTGCCTCACTTGTCTGACAGGTGGTTTTTCAGGACCTGCTTTAAACCTTCCAGTCGAGGAGAATTCTGTAACTTCACAAGGCAAGAAAAACTCCAAATGTGGTTAAACTAGCAGAAGCAGTTCCAACATTTGGACATTATACATCTGTATCTGTTAGGGTAGGTTCATATGCAAGTGACAGAACATCTAAACAAAGCCTAAACATACCAATATCTTTTTTTATTTTAAACCAAATAAAAAATGTCCAGCAATGGCAGTGAAATCCCACAAAGTCATCAGGGACTCAGGGACTCAGGAGGTCCTTTCAGATCCAGGATGCCAAACCTAGCCCCTTATCTGCATGGACCCGCATGGTTTGAACTCCCACTATCAGGTTTAATTTCCAACCAGCACGAAGAGTAAAGGAGTTATCTTTTAAAGAAGATTTCAGAAAGCTGAAATACAGTGCTTTTACATAGATCTCACTGTCCAGAATATAGTCACATGAAATGCTTTACACAAAGGACAGCAAGAAATTCAGTCTCTGATTGAGGCAGTCATGCCTGGGCAACAGTTGTAGGCCCTATTACTAAGGAAGATGCGGAGAGTGTGATTCAAGTAGAACAGGGGCTGACGAACGTTTCTGCAAAGGGCCAGAGAGTAAATATTTTCATCTTTGCAGCCGTGTGATCTCAGATGCAAATACCAGCTCGGCTGTTGTAGTGCAAAAGCCGCCGTAGCCAATACGTAAGCAAATGAATGTGGCTGTGTTCCAATAAAACTGTGTTTGCAAAAACAAGCAGTGGACCAGATCTGGCCCCGTGGTAAACTTACCTCTGGAACAGGCAAAAAGAAAGTTGTGTCCCATTGATTAATGTAGCTGAGATATTTATTTTGCTGATAACCTTTGTCCTATTGTTTGGTCTAAGTACCTTGGCAAATAGACCCTTGGTGTCATTGTACATGAAATGCTGATTAAGCAGTGGTTTTAAATCTGCAACTTTGTATTCACCTTCGATATGCTCCACCTGTTCTGCCATTGGTAAATTTATTAAGCATGCCTTCAAAATCTTTCAAATTGCTAATGAAAATGTTGAATAGGATAGCAATATGCATATTCCAGAGATTTCTTTCACAGTTCAACAAATGAATATTTATTGACCATCTATTATATGCTAGATACGAAATCATCATTAAAGCTATAAAGGCATCAAGGATGGAGCCTTGCCCTTTACCGCTCCGCAGTTCGGGTCAGAGTTAAAGCTTGGCGGCAGATCAGATTCATGTAAGGGGCTCGATCAAAGTGTGGGTTTCTGGAGAAAACCTGGGGTGATTTTAATTCATTTGATCTATGAGGGTAATGGTCAAGACATCTTTCTTTTTAGTAGGACACACTGCTGATTCTGAGGTAGTCCATGATTTGGAACCTAATGCCTACTAAGTTTTGAAAAGATTGTCATTAAGGCCAGTTCCCCTATCTTGCCTACAGTGATATGAGAAGCTTTATCAAATGCCTGTCTAACTTCAAGATGCACTATCTAGACTCCAATTTTTCAAGACTAATATTGCATTTGTTGTTGCTGTTGTGGTTTTTGTTTTACTGTGAGATTAATTGGTCATCAGTCTTAGTAAATAGTGATTACCTTGTTTCTTTCTGAGTAATCACAAATAATAATGTTGTTAGTTACTAATGTGTGCTCTGTATCTTGGCATAGTGCTAAATACACATATCGCCTTATATAAACCCCACAACAATCCTATGAGGTGGTACTATTATTAACCACATTTTACAAATGAATAAACTGAAGTGTAGAAAGTTAAATAATTGCCCAGGGTCAAATCTCTTGCAAGTAGCAAAACAAGGATATAAACCTAAGTTCATCCCATTTCAGAGCATTTACTTTAAACCATTCTTTGCTTCCATATCACCAAATCAATTTTTCAACATTTATTTCTGGATTTCACTAACTTTACATGAGATTTATTAATCCATGTGACCCAGGCTCTACCCTTTCCTCCTGAAAAAGGCATCTCAAGCCAGACACAAAAGAATACATACTACATGATTTCTTTTAAAGACTGTAATAAACCAGCAAAACAAATCCATGCCAATTAGTGTCAAGAGAGCAGTTGCCCTTGGATGGGGGCAGGAGAGGCCACCTCAGATGTTGGTAATGTTGTGTTTGTGATCTGGCTGCTGTTAACATGAGTGTGTCACATAAAAACTAGCTCATACCAGAACATGAATGCTCAGTGCTAAATAAGATCAGACAATAAAGAGCATAAAAGGTCATGGAAGGAGTGACTAGTCTTGCTACCCAGTGCAATCTTTCTTAAAAGTAAATTTCATAATGCCCTTTACAGGTTTAAAGTTTTTCAGCTGCTTTCAATCAGTTCTAGAGTGAGTCACACACTCTTTGTCTTAGAATAAGAGGCCCTTCTTGATCTCTTCTGTCCTCACTACTCCAAGTCCATACATTTACAGCCCCATCCAGCCCATGTGTTCCCTTATTCAGGAAGCCATCTCCGAGGGCATAAGCCTCCAATATCCTTAGTTTGGGTGCACTTGTAAAAGTTTGGGTATAATTCTCTCGTAGCTATTATTAGTTAGGTACTCTCCTTTCTGTGCAATTTTGTGAACTTAAATTCCTACCAAAAGACACTTTCAGCAGACACGGTAAGCTGCCCACTCAATGCCCATTAACCCAGTCTTCCTTTTCAGCACAGACTAGCTTTATCTAAGTATCCATCTTTCAGATTAAGATATTATATTCTCAATTCAGGGTCAATCCTAGATTAGTATACTGGTTTTACTGCCAGGAATACGTTTATGGACGGAAAAGTGACATATTCTGGCCAGCAAGACATGAAAGAATGTCAACTGCATGGTGAGAAACTCCTTGTAAGATTTCCTTACTTTGAAAAAGTGACAGAGAACAGGCTTCTGTTTTTGGACATTGTTAAGTCTAGAAATTCTGCAGGAAATGTGGCAGCAGAAATATATAAAGAAGCTGACTTTTCTAGGTCTTCATTAAGTGGATGAATTAAAATCTAGACCCACCTTACCTTGGGGCTTTTTGTCATGTTATTTGAAGCTAAAAATATTCTAAATGATACAAAATTGACTTTTTATTTTTTTGTATTCTTTTCTGTATAAACAAAGAGTTCAAATGGTTGAATCTATGCCTATTCACCAGGACTATCTTTTTCAAACAATAGTTTGTGAGCATTCAGAGATTTAACATTATTCAAGGAGATATTCAAGTCAGCAATGTCATCTGTCCTAATTTCTATTTTTTAAGACTAAAATAATGGAAACATACATATCTTATTTAAAACAGAATAGTTGGAGAACCTCTGAACACTTATGGGATGAAAATAAAGAAGTCATTGATGACTTAGTTAATTAGCCTATTAGCTCTCACCCAATAAATGTTGGTGCCATCATGACTATTTTTAGTTACATGTTGGTTTTATTTTTAACAATAATATATTATTTAATTTATACTCATGATGAACAATTGGGTAGATCAAATAGAAATAAAGAAAGCCCATGTTGAAGCACTAATTGATGAGAAGTATAGGAATAATAATAACTGCAAATTTGCCTCAATGTGATCCTCATGAGATCCAGTTCCATAAGTTACATTTATCTCTTCAAAATTCTGCTCAGCATCAAAAGACGCCTCTAGTACTTTGAAAATGAAAGTTAAATAGATAAAATCTACTGATGATTATATCTAATTTGTCTTTTAATTTATGGGGAATAAAAACTTTCCACACCCACAATCTGTTACTTGAAGAGAAGAGCTTATAAATTGCAATTTAAAACCTTCCTTTTTATCTCACCATTTTAAAAAAGCAGAAATTATAGAAATAAGCTCATTGATTTTTGAAGTGTAAAACAAAGAATACTAAACAAGGTCATGAAAAGCTTTGTATGCTTTTGTCATTGTATATTTTAATGGTGCACTTAGAAATGAAGTATAGAGTGTTTGTTGTCATTAAAAAATTATTTGGGTACAATTTTAGACTTACAGAAAATTTACAAAGTAGCACATGGTGTACCCAGTGTGCCCTTTACCCATCTTACCCTTATCTAATCATAGAACAGTTATCAAAGATTAACATTGGCACAATCCTATAAATTAAACTAGAAATTTTAGTCAGATTTCACTAATCTTCCATAAAAGCTCCTTTTCTGTTCCAGGATTCAATCCAGGATCTCACATTGAATTTAGTTGTCAAGTTCCCTTGATCTCCTCTAATCTGTGACAATTCACTTGTCTTTCATGACCTTTAATTTGGGTTTATCTAGTGTTTTCTAATTATTAGGTTGAAGTTACACAGTATTGGGAAAGATAACATGGAGGGGCTGTCTGCCTGTCAGGGAGTAGAAGGTATCAATATATGTACTTGGCAATATTAACTTTGATCACTTAGATAAGGTAGTATCTGTCAAGTTTCTGTACTGTGAAATTACTATTTTTTCATTTGCAATTAACAAATATTTGGGGAGATATGCTTTATAATAAAGAAATATTGGAGGGAATAGCATTATTCCATTTCTGTATAAATTTTTACTAATTTTAGCAGTCATTTGGTGGAACTTGTTTGCAGCAATAATTATTGTAGAGTCCCCTCTCCCCGTTTGCTTATTCGGTTTTCTATTTATGTTAGTGTGGACTCATGGGTACTTATTTTATTCTTTGGCTTTTAATCCAATACCATTATTATTTATCTTGTGGTTCGAGTTGTACCTGTTCAGGCCTTCATGTGTTCGTGCTGATACCCCCAACTTCAGTCCAGCACTGCTCAGTTCATTCTGACATTCTCCTTTTGCTTATCTGAAACTTCTTTCTTCTAGAGTGAGAAACTCGGCTCTCCTTATCACAGTATATTTATTTGTTTGTTGAAGTCAAGTATATGTATAGTTTCAGGACTGATAAAACACGCTTCTGTGAGAAAGACATTTACCAACTAGAACACAATGGTAGTAAAAGTTATATCTGTCTTTAACCTTACAGAATCCACTGAAATCAGTTTTTACTAAACTTACCTGAGCTCTATTTATTTGTAATGTAGTGAGTTTCATTTGTCACTATCTGCATTTTATCCTCCCTCTCTCATTCTGGTTGATTTTGAAATTTTACATGTAATAAAACATACTCTTCGTGGAGCACGCTTCTATGGGCTTTGACCAATCCATAGGGTCATGGATGCCACAGCTCCACAAACAAGGTTTCTATCCCCTTAAAAATCCCTGTGTGTTACCTTCTGCCAGCTGCTTCTTCCCCCTTCCAATTCCTGGCATCCATTACTCTGTCTTTGTTTCTTATAGATATGTCTTTTCCGAGTACCATGTGAGTGGATTCGTGCAGTGTGTAACCTTTGAAGTCTAGCTTCTTTTACTTAATAAAGTGAATGTAAAATTAATCCATGTTACCTAAATATACATTTCTCCAAAGAGGACATACAGATGGCCAACAGATATATGATAAGATGCCTTGACTGTGGGGATTGAACCCGCCACATTTCCATTTATAGGACGACACTCCAACCAGCTGAGCCACACTGGCCAGGATGTTTTCTTATTCTTGAATTTTGAGAATTCTTCATATATTCTAAAAATAAAGACTTTGTCAAATTTGCAGATATTTTTTCCCAGTTGTGTTTTTTGTTTTCATTATCTTAACTGTGTCTTTTCATACAGCAATAGCTTTTCATTTTGATAAAGTGGCATTTGTCATCTTTTTCTTTTGAGGGCCATTCCTTTAGTGTAACATCTAAAAAGTCTCTCTAACCCAAGATTTCCTTCCTAGTTTCTTATTGGAATTGAAAGTTTTACATGTTAAATTTAACTATATGATTCATTTTAAGGCAATTTTTATATAGTTGAAGTTCATATTTTTGCATGTGGATGTCCAATTTTCCCACCATAATTTTTGGAAGGGTCTATCCTTTCTCCACATAATTGCATCTGCACTTTTGACAAAAGTTAGTTGACCATATATGTGTACGTCTATATTGGTTTTATTGATCTATGGGCCTTTTAAAATTATTTTTCTATTATCAATGTATTTTACTTATAAAACAGAAATCATACATGCATTAGATTCATTGATAATATTTTGGGATGTAATTTATACGATTTTTTAAAATTATGAATTCTAATCATTTTTGCTAGCATATAGAATTAAAACTGATATTTGTATGTTGACCTTATATCCTGCAGCCTTGTTAACTTACTTTATGTGAGGACAAGTTTATAAATTCTTTTGGATTTTCTATACATTAATGGTATCCATGGTTAAAGACAGGTTTTAAAATTATCAACAGATTTAATCAATCTATTTTTTTTTTCCACTTTGGACAAGACAGCAAGCAGCGAAGCAGCCTCCTGGACAACAGAGACAGAGAAGGACCACACTGGAAGGGTTAGAGAAGTAGCTGTGCTCTGAGCACGCTGGCCCTCCTCCAGGCCAGCCCAGCGCTGCACCAAGAGCCATCCCACCCTACCCAGGCCTGTCGTTTCTCCAGTGGGAAAAAAGAGCCTAAGGTAAAAAGGGCTTCCACGGTGTTGCAGGATGCTTCCTGGAGACTCACTTGGATCTCAGCTCACAGAGATTACTGAGGGCATCTGCCAGTCTTGACCACTGGGGATCAGACAGAGACATAGAAGAAAGTGGGGCTTAGAGCAACCGGTGCTCAGATCTTGGCGGACCACATTCCCACTTGCAGAGGTGCCAAACAGAGATCCCAGCCAGCAGTTGTGCTCATCTACAGACCCAGCCAGCGGTCCCCATCTGACCAGGGAGCTTGGTTGTCAGTTCTGCCTGATTTAGGTCTCCAATCAATGGGCCATATGGGCCGGGGAGCCCATTCTAGGGCGCCACCTGGTCAGGGAAACAAAATTCATAGTCCCTTCCAATGCTGAGCATAGCCTCCAGTGCTGCCCTTCCAGGGAGCATGGCCATGGATGTCTGGCGGCCTGAAGCACATCAGACAGCCTGCCTAGGCAGGGAGCTAAGCCAGCAGCCCTAAGAACAGTTGAACATAGCCATTGGCCTAGCATAACCAGGCGGTCTGAACAGGGACCCTGGGCAGCCTTCAGGCCCAGCCTCCAGGACCACACAGCTGCGGAACAAAGCTTATAACTTCACCCTGCATCAGGGTCCAGCATAGGGCCCTGTCTGACTGCTGAACACAGCCTGGACCTTGCCCAAGCAGGTAGCCCGGTCAGTGCCCCCACCCGACTGCACAGTATGGCTTGTAGCCCCACCTGACCAAGGAGCTTGGAGAGCAACATGGCCTGACTGTGAAACACAGTCTCCAGTCCCACTCAAGTATGGGGTACAGCTAGAGGTCCTGCATAATCAGAGAACCCAGCCAGGGACCTCGCCCAACAGGGGAGCATAGCCAACAGCCTACCTGATCACCAAGTCTAGCCAATCACTCCACCCAATGTTGGGGCACAGCTGACAGCCTTACCTGAGATCACAGAGTGAAGTCTGATCTGACCACAAAGACTGGCCAATTACCGTGCTTCAACCCAGAGCCCAGCCAGCAGCTGCCGGGAAGCAGAGCCCGAAGCCTTACCCACCAGGAGCAATTGTGGAGCGTGATCTGGAGCCCTGCCCAATCACAGAATCCAACTTGTCAGAGAACACAGTCTGTGACCCTACCCCACCAAAGGTGATTGCAGAGCCCCACTATTGAACCCACATGACCACAACACAGCCAGCAGCCACCCTTCAGTGCAGAGCCCAGCCAGTGGCCAACACCTTCCACCTGCTCCCACCTAACTTCCAGTAACAACGTTGGCTTGCCAGTAGATGCTGCCAGCTGACCCCAGCAGTAAATAAATAATGAATATATATTAAGAAATTTAAAAGATCTTAAATAAAAACCTAACTTTACACCTCAATGAATTAGTAAAAAGAGGCACAAATTAAACCTGAAGCTAGCAAAAGCTAGGTGATAATAAAGATTAGAGCAAAAATAAGTGACATAGAAAATAGAAAAGCAGTGAAAAATTAAAACTGAGTTGTTTCTATGAAAAGATAAGCAAAATTGACAACCTTTTAACTAGAATAATCAGAAAAAGGGAGAAATCAAATAAATAAAATTATAACTGAAAGAAGAGACAGTATCACTGATACCACAGAAATACTAAGAATCCTAAGAGACAACTAGATCAATTATATGCCAACAAACTGGACAACCTAGAAGAAATTAATAAATTCCTAGAAACATAAAACCTACAAAGACCAAATCATGAAAATACAAAAATTTGAACAGAATGATAACAAGTAAGGAGACTGAATTAGTAATCAAAACCCCCTTGGAGAAAACAGAGAAAATCTAAGAGCCATACAATTTCATTGGTGAATTCTACTGAGCATTTGGGGAAGAATGAATACCAATTCTTCTCAAATTCTTCCAGAACATTAAAGAGAAGGGAATACTCCCAAACTCATTCTCAAGACCAGCATTACCCTCACACCAAAGCCAGATAAGGACACTACATGAAAAGAAAGCTACAGGCCAATATCCCTGTTTAATATACATGCACAAATTCTCAACAAAATACTAGTACACCAAATTTAACAGCTTACTCAAAGGATCATACCCTACGATCAAGTGGGATTCACTCCTGGGGGACAAGGATGGTTTAACTTTTGCAAATCAATAAATGTTATATACCACATTAATAAAATAAAAGATAGAAATCACATGATCATCTCACTGAATGCAGAAAAAAGCTTGACAAAATTCACCATCCTTTCGTGTTAGAAACTCTGAACAAAATGAGTATAGGAGGAACATACCACAACATAAAAAAGGCCTTATATAATAAGCCCACAGCTAAGATCATGCTCAAAGGTAAAAGCTTGAAAGCTTTCCTTCTAAGATCAAAAACAAGTTACCCACTCTCATCATTTATTGTGGTAATTATTTCACAATATATACTATATATATGTATATATAGAGTGTACACATACACTATAAACTTACACAATGCATGTCAACTATATCTCAATAAAGCTTGGGGGACAAAAAGAATTTAATGCTACCAGTTTCCCTCCTGCTTCAGTTTCATCCCTCAGATTAGAAATGTTGTATTTTTATTTTCATCAGTTCAAATATTTTAAAATTTCCATTGAGACTTCCTCATTGACCTATGGAGCATTAGAAAATATGTTGCTTTCCACACATTTAGGAATTTTTCAGATATTTTTCCGTTATTTATATTTTTAGTTTAATTCTATTATTATCCAAGTACGTACTTTGAGTTGGTCTGGGTTTAAGGTCTGTCACTGCTATGTGTCCCTGAAAGCACCACAGGAATCAAATTCCTGTAGTGATTGTTCAAAGGGCAAGAAGCTGGTTGACAGAGCCGTACCTTCTTCCCCCTTTAGGTCTTGCTTTTGAACGGCTCCTCAGAGAGGGTCCCTTGCAGGCCTTTTGGAAGTATTTAGCTCTTACTTGTTATTGGAAGCTCAATAACTTGTCAGTGGAGGGAAAGCCTTGGCATGAAGAGGAGGGCATGAGGAGTATTCTCTGTTGTTCCGGTTAATCCTCATGCATAGGCGGGCACTGGTCTCTGGGTCTTAAGGGAGTGGCACTCAGTTCTCCCCGACCCTGCCACTTGGTCCTGGGCCCACCATGTATTCCTGCCCCTCCCCAGTGGGTAGAGGTTTTTTTTTACTCCCTGTTGTCTCCCCCAGTCAGTGAGTTTTCACCTGGGCACCTAGGATGGGAACTTATGTTGACCTTCATTCTACAAATTAAGGCTGTTATTCAAAGGGAAAAAAAATGATCTAGGTAGAGTTTTGTACCCCTGCTACATAAAGCTGCTCTTCTCCACCCCTGGGCTTTACTACAACAAAGGGTTTCTTAGGGCTCTTTCCTGTTTTATTTTTTTTCCATGAAAGCATCATGGGTTTCAAGGAGAGAGAGGGTATTAGAGGGGGTTGAAGAAACCTCAATTTCTGTGGTTCCCAAAGGCTTCACTTCCTCCTGCCAGCCTGCATTTGCTCTTCGCCAAATTGTAATCTAACAAAACTTTTCTTATGGGCTCATCTGCTCCAGGTAAGTCAACGTTCACATCTCATCACTCACTAGGGGGCCTGTGTCTTCTTGGATTTGGGCCAGTTGATTGCCCTGTGACCTCCTTCTTCAATGGATTTGAAAAAAAGTCACAAATTTTCAGCTTATTCAAGTTCTCATTTCATTTTATTTTTTATTATGAGAGTGGGAGTGATGCTCATTCCAGTTCTCTGCATCCTTGAGTAGAAACGGAAATGATTTAGGAAGGTTTTAAGGGGCAATCTGGTTGAAAGCAGGGGCTGTGGATCTTGTTTTAAAATAAACTGCCACTGTATTGCATTTTATTTCAGATTAGAAAGTCGTTTTTCCAGAAACAAAGAAGAGGAGAGAAGGGGAAGCAGCTGATGGAAACTCTGAATGGAGAGCCAATGGCTCCCCTCCCACCACATACTTCCACTTGGTCACTGAGCCCAAACCACTTAAAAGTCAAAGCCAGGCCTATGGCTGGAGCTCCTGGCTCCCTCTTTTCTTCTCCCCCCTTCTCTGCCCTCCCCTCCTCTCCCATAAAGCCCCTTCTGTCTCTATCTTTGTATCTCTTTATCCGTCTTCCTTCTCATCCCACTGCTCAGTAAAACAGCGAAAGCATAGACTCTTCCCTTTTTCTGGTCAAGTAGTGAACTTGTCAAACAATGGAGCAAAAAAGGGAATTGTGTCTCCTTCATGCCCCGATGGTATGGCTGATAGTCTTTTATCTGTAGCCATTAGCCATCTTGTCTCCACTTAGTAATCCTCACAAGAGTGGTATCCCAGTCCTTTCTCCATTGGTTTCTTGCCAGATGGCACCATACGAAATTAATGAAAACACTTCAAAAACTTTTAAGGGGGTTCATGACAGTACATATAACCATGGAAAGGTTTATGAGTCAAAAAATAATGGCTTAGATAGGCTGTAGGTAAACGTGCTCTGATTCTCTCCCGCTTTTGACTCCTACTCGTTTGTTCTGAATCTTTCTGCAATAGTCTCATTGCCTTACACCTGAATTTTCCCACTGGTGTTTTGCATATCTGCGTGCATGGTGTCATTGCTCTCCTTTTGCTCCACGATGAGTTCTCATTTCCATGCTCTGTGTTTGTAGGTCAGTCCTGTCCCTCTCCACACGTGCACAGGCCTCCAGGAGCCGAGGTCCGGTTCAGAGGTGTGCCTCCTAGTAGCCTAGGAGAAGAGTTTAGAGAGACAGCCTGCACATGACATGCACTTAGTGAAAGTGGCTCTGTAAGTGAATAAAAGAACACACTAAAGAGCTGGAGTCCTAACCACAGAAAACTTCTCATCGAGAAGTAGCTTGAACTGAGTTCTGAAGGATGATGACAGCTGAGATTAGTGGAGAGGCACAGTAAATGCCCTGAAAAAGTATATAAATCATCTCTCCTGACCAACATCTCATTTCCACAGGCCTCTCTATGATGCAGCAAACAACGGTGATTGTCATCTCCCAAGTCGGTACACTGCGAGGAGTCAATGTAACTACCATTTTTCCTCCTCATCTGAGCTCTACCTTAATTCTCAGATATTTTAATATTGTTTATGTTGATTCTCCAATACTTTAACTTCCTCTGTATTTCCACTTTGTAAAGGCATGATGTTCAGTTCTGATCCTGCACCTGCAGCCCACCCATTGATATACACCTGAGACCTGTCCTATCATTTTTACCTGTTATGATTTATTCTAACGCATGCATGGTACTTGTTCTTGAATTTTGTGAAGACTTTATTTTCTCAGCATTTCTCACTTCACTCAATTTCTTTCACCATCCATTTCTTTCATGATTCCACTTTGGGGGCTTCAGTGCTGACTAACTAGCACCTAGTGTCACAGGTTCCTCAGTAAAATGACTGAGGCAGGCTGCCCAGAATTTCCCATTCCTATAGGTCATTTCGGCCATCTCCTTTGCACAGCACCCTGGCCACAAAAAGGATAACTGGAGAGAGAATTACTACCAACCTTCATTTACATGGCACACAAAAATAACAATATATGCTTATTAATCATCTACTTTATAGATGACACTCTGCCAATGAATTCACCTTATTATAGTTGGCTTTCTTGATGCCCCAGCCTCCTTTCATTTATCTTTTATGTGCAGCAGTGGTGTCAATTTGGCAAGTTAAACTGCGTTTACCTTAGATTCAAGTATGTACAGTAACAAATGGTATATTTAGGGATCGAGGGCTCTGTCATGTAAAAGTCTATATACACAAACTGCTGAGGAGACAGTTGGGTGTAAAAAAAAGAAATCAGAAGAGAAGGGCTAGCACCCAGATACACTGTTACCCTAAGGTCCAATCTCTAGAGGTTGAGGGGTGTGCTTCTAACCTTAACACTTTATCTGCCATTCAGATTATCTTCTATCCTAGCCCCAGGGGCTCAGGCCTAAATCCTAGAGGGAGAGATCTACAACAAGAAAGCCCGTAAATGCTCTAACTCACTGGGAAAACTACAGTCATGCACTATTTAATGACAGGGATACATCGTGAGAAATGCATGTTGGGCAATTTCATAATCGTGAAAACATTAGACAGTATATTTATTCAAATCTATATGGTAGTGCCTAGTATACACCTAGGCTATGAGGGAGGACCCAAAATAACAGAATTTATTCATAAAAAAATTGTATTTATTCTTACATACTTAAATTTCAGTTACCCTCAAAGTACTCTCCGTTTGATGCAGTACACCTATCAAGATATTTTTTTTCCACTGCTCAAAACAGTTTTTGAACTCGTCGATTTTGTTGCCTTTTAGAGCTTATGCTGTTCTTTTCTTTCACCTCTTCTGCATCAGCAAAACGTTTCCCTTTGAGGACATTTTTCATCCAGGGAAACAAAAAAAACGTTGCTTGCAGCAAGATTGGGTAAATACAGAGGGTAGGGCACAGGAGCCTTGCCATTTTTGGTCAAAAACTACTGAACACTTGGCACTGTGCGGGCAGGTGTGCTTGTAAATCACCGATAATGAAATGGGCAAACTCATTGAAAGTCTTTAAAAAAAAAATTCACTAGAGCAGAACACAGCCCCTCACAACACCACCAGCTGGTACCCTGATACAGATGGGTTCCTACAACACTCACCTAGAAGGGAGAGCCTGTATTACAGGGGTCCCACCCTCCAGAAGGTATTTCTGGGTTTTTTGGGTCCCCTCTTGTATAAGGTATAGCCTATTGCCCCGAGGCTACAAATCTGTACAGCAGGTTACTCTACCAAATACTGTAGTCAATTTGTAACACGGTGATCTGCGGATCTGAATACAGAAAAGGTGCTTCAAAAATATGGTATAAAAAATGGTGTGCCTGTACAGAGCACTGGTCATGAGGAGCTTTCGGAACCCGAGGTTGCTCTGGGTGAGTCAGTGAGCGAGTGTCACGCAAACGCGAAAGCCTAGGGCGCTGCTGTCCACTGCTGTCCACTGCTGTGGATTTCATACACACTGTACCCTTGGGCTACACTGAATTTATAAAACAACGCAAGAGCAAGCCAAGCATAAAAGAAAATGATGCAATCAAGAGACATGGGAAACATTAGATACACGAGGCTGCTGCTTGCATAACACAGCACACTGTTTTGTAGAAAACATTTTTTATAGATAGAGTACACTCTGATATAATAACAAAAGTATAAGATAGTAAATACATAAACTAGTAATGGTTGTTTCTTATTATTATCAGTATTATGTACTGTACATAATCGTATGTGCTATGCTTTTAGACAACTGGCCGCACAGTAGGTTCGTATACACGAGCACCAGGCAGGTCACGTGGTGCGCTGCATTACAATGGCTATGACGCCTCTCGGCAACGGGAATCTTCCAGCTCCATTATAATCTTATAGGACCACCACCTTATAAGTGGTCAGCTGTTGACTGAAATGTCATTACGAAGCGCACGACTATAATCGCAAAATGTCATCAGGTTAGTTAGCATGGAAGTCTTTGGAGAAGCTTCGTAATTTATTTAGGGGTTGACCATTAAGGCCTCTGGTTTCATTTGATAAGTACAAGTGTAACCCCACTGTGTCATGGAGGAAAATCTCATAGAATCCTTTCACATTGCCTATGTCTATCAAATCACCATGTGGTACACTTTAAATATATTACAACTTTGTCAATTGGACCGCAATAAATTTGAAAAAAAATTCATCTGATTTACATTTTTTAAAAAGATTTAAACTAGTATCTTTAGCAAAATAAGAAGGTAGAATCTCCATGTTATTTGTTGCAAATGTTTACATAAAAATTAAATTTGAACTTGAAGGGTATACTTTTAAAAAATCAAATTTGTAAGTTGACAGCAACAAGCAACAGTGATATCTTGGCCACTACTATTTGTTTCTTTCTTGTGTGTGTGTGTGTGTGTGTGTGTAATTATAGAAATATAGGTTATTTGTTCTTTATTACCCCAATATGTTTTTAATTTGTATTATCAAGTAAAATTTACACACAGTGAAATGCACAGACAGATCTTATAAGTACTGATATATATGTACATACATACAAACACACCTCTACGTAATCATTTCAACCAAAATATAAAAAATTTCCATCATCTATTCAAAAATTTCACTTCTTCCCTTTTCCAGTCAATCTCGCCCCTTTGAAGACACCAGCATTCTTATTTCTACCGCCATTATTTGGTTTTGACGATCCTGGTTGTCATAAAAATGGAATCCTATAGTATTTACTTTTTTACATCTTGCTTCTTTTGCTCAGTGTAGTGCTTTAGGAATTCTGTTGATTAAATCATCCTTTTAAAAATTTTTGAGTTTTCTATTGTAATAATTTACTGTAATTTATTTACCCATTCCCTTGATGATAAACATTAGCATTGTTTCTCATTGTATGCTATTATGAACCAAGCTGTTTTAAACAGTTTGTGCCAGTGTGTCATAAACATATCTTCATTTCTTTTACACATTTGTTGTTTTTTTTTTTTAGATTTCATTTATTTATTTTTAGAGAGAGAGGAAGGGAGAGAAACATCAATGTGTGTTTGCCTCTCGCGTGCCCCCTACTGGGGACCTGGCCTGCAACCCGGGCATGTGCTCTGACACATATATAAAGTTAATATGATTAACTTTATAAGGGCCTACCAGATTTTTTCAAAGTACACCAATTTACATTCACACTCCTCAGCAGTACATAAGAATTTCGATGCTCCACCGCCTCATCAGCATTTAGTGCTGTCCATCTTTTTATTTTGAACCATTTTGTTGGGAGTGAAATCTTGTCACATTGTAGTTTTAATCTGTCTGATGGCTAATGATATTGAGCACATTTTGAGTACTTGTTGTCCATTTGTGTGTCTCCTCCTAGGAAATGTCTATTTGCCTGCTTTTTAAAGGCATTGTTTGGTTTTTCATTGTTTAGCTGTAAGTGCATTTTGTATATTCTAGATATAAATCCTTTGTCACATAGAGGTATTGGGTTAACCTTCCTCCTGTCTGTGTCTTATCTTTTCATTTTCTTTATGACATCTATTGATGAGTAGACTTTTCCAAATTTAATCAAAACAAAGTTATCTTTTTAGTTTAATATTTAGAGCTCTTTGTGTTGTGGCTAAAAAATATTGACCTAACCCCTGGTCATAACATTAATTATCCTTCTATCTCTTATCCTAGAAGTGTATAGCTTTCGTATTTAATTTTTGTATGTGACATGTAGCGGAGAACAAGATTCACTGTTTTTCTTACATTACCTAGATTTTACAACACTATTTATTGAAAAGACTTCCCCCACTCCATTAAATTACATTGCCACCACTCGACCATCTAGGGGGATGTTTATTTCTGCATGTTCTATTTGTTTCCATTGATCTATTTATCTATTCTTATTCCATTGCCACTCAGTGTCTCATTTATTGTCACTTACTAGTAATACTTAAAACTAGTGTAATGGCTCCAAAAATCTTCCCTCTCTTGAGGGTTTCTTTGGCTATTATAGCTCTTTCACCTTTTATGTATTTTAGGATAAGCTTACCAATGTCTATGCTGTGGTTCTTTTTTATTGCAATTTCCTTGAATGTTCAGATTGATTTGAAAGAATGAGAATCTTAAAAATAGTGAATTGCTAATTCATAAATATGGTGTTTATTTAGGTCTTTAACTTTTCTCTTAACAAAAGTTTTAAGTTTTCTCTTAACAAAAGTAGTTTTTAGTATAGAGGACTTAAATATGTCCTTCATTAAGTTTATTCGTAATTATTTTATGTTTCTTGCTTGTATGAAATAATATGGATTACTAATATTTTTAATATTTGCTAATCTATTAAAATCAAATGATTTTTTTAATATTGACCTTGTATCTTAGAATCTTTTTTATTTATTAGTCATAGGATCTATTTTAGGTTTTATAGGATTTTCTAAATACATAGTCATGCTATCATGTTATCTATGAATAAAGACAAATTCATTTATTCTCTTCACTCTTTATATGATTTATTTCTTTTTCCTTGCTTTGTTGCAATGTCCAGGAGCTTCAGTATAAACAGAAGTAGCAACAGTTAATACTCTCACCTTATTTTGATATTAGGAAAAAAATGTATACAATAATGATGTTAACTAGAGGTTTTTTACAGATGTCATTTATAACTGAAATATTATTCTATGCTAAATTTGAGAATTCTTCATGAATGAGTGTTAAATGTCATCAAATGCTTTTATGGCTTCCATTAAGATAATTATATGATTTTTATTCTTTGTTCATTAATGTGATTTTTTAATCTTGTCACAACTTTAAAATCCTGGGATAAACTCCGCTTGATTATTATGTATAATTTTTTGTATATTCTTTGTATCCATTTGCTAATATTTGGTTAAGGATTTTTATAAGTATGTTCATAAGAAATATTGGCTTATGGCCTTTATTTTTATATTTTAATGTCTTTGTTTATACTGGTTTTATCATTATGATGACCACATGAAAAGATATGAAGATGTTGTGACATCTTATACTTTTTCTAAAACGGTTTGTGTAACATTGATGTTAATCATTAAATATCTGGCAGAATTCACCAGTGAAGTTATCTGAACCTAATGTTTTCTTTGTGGGAAAGTATTTACTTGTGAATTAGATGTCTTTAATAAACAAGCAACTATTCCAATCTTCTTTTTATTCTTATGTCAGTTTTAGAGTTTGTTTCTCCTAGGATGTTTATCCATTTCATGTAATTTGTCAGATTTATTGGTACAAAGTTGTACATAATATTTCTTTTTAAGTATGATATTTTAAGTTTGAGTATGATAATGTACTCACAGTGTTTTTTCTTAGACTTATCCTATTTGGGATTTATTGAACTTCTTGGATACGTATGGTATTTTTTTTTCCTACCAAATTTGGGGAATTTTTAGTTGTTTACTCAATTTTTTTCTGATGCATTCTTGCTATTTTTTTCCCTGTTACTTTATATTTATCTTTGACTCCTCAGTATTGCCTCACAGGTCATTGAAGCTTTGTTAATATTTAAATATTTTTCTCTCTCTTCTTTAATTTAATGTTATTAATGCTTTCTTCTGCTGTTGTTTAACTGCTTCAGATTTTTTTGTTTTTTATTTCAGATATTTTATTTTTTAATTTTAGGATTTCAAATTTTTTTGGTATATTTTATTGATTATGCTATTACAGTTGTCTCACTTTTTTCTCCCCTTTATCCCTTCTGCCCTGCAACCCATCCCATCATCCCCACTCAATTTCTTTTTGTAGTTTCTATTTTATTGATAAAATTTGTCCACTTTTTCTTTAAATCCTTGAATGAGTTTCTAATGCTATTTTTGAATCTCTGCTCTTTTATATCTGTGATTTTTTTTTTTTGAGCATCTTTTGGCATCTGTTTTCACTGGATGGTTTTTTCCTTGAAAATGGCCAACATTTTCTGGCTTCTTCTACTGTCTAGTAACTTTTTTATTGTATATGTTACCTTACAGAGAGTCTCATGTATGTTGTTCTCATTTGAGTCCTAAGTTTTGTTTTATCAGAGAGTTAATTCATAGATTACCTTGATCTTTTTAGGCTTGGTTTTGTGCTTTTTATTTCAGTGTTTTATTGTTGCTGTTGTTGTTTTGTTGTTTTCTAATTACGTCTAGGGCACTTTCTTTCCTCTAAAGCAGCGGTCCCCCAAATTTTTGGCACCAGGGACCGGTTTCATGGAAGATAATATTTCCTTGGACTGGGGTAGGGGTTGGTTCCAGGATCACTCAAGCACATTACATTTATTGTGCACTTTATTTCTATTATTATTACGTTGTAATATGTAATGAAATAATTATACAACTCACCACATGCTAGGGTTAGCATGCGGGCTTACAGAAACTGTGACTGATACAAGTGTGTAGTGCGGGAAAGAGGTGTGGATGGAAGTGGTAAATAAAATAATGGGCGGGCCATGTGCAGACTAAAGTAAGTTATCAGATTCTGACTTAAAGCCCACCACCAGATGCAACTTCATTGTCACTTGCTATTCACTGATAGGGTTTTGATATGAGTCTGCAAGCAATTGATTTATCATGGTCTCCGTGCAGTAAACCTCTCTGCTAATGATCATCTGTATTTGCAGCCGCTCCCCAGTGCTGGCGTCACCGCCTCAGCTGCACCTCAGATCGTCAGGCATTAGGTTCTTATAAAGAGCACAACCTGGATCCCTCGCATGCGCAGTTCACAGTAGGGTTCAAGCCCCTGTGAGAATCTAATGCTGCTGCTGATCTGACAGGAGGCAGAGCTCAGGCAGTAATGCGAGCTATGAGGAGCAGCTGTAAATACAGATGAAGCTTCGCTCGCCCGCTGCTCACCTCCTGCTTTGCGGCCTAGTTCCTAACGGGCCACAGACGGGTGTCAGTCCACGGCCAGGGAGTTGGGGGCCCCTGCTTTGCGGCATTTAATCTTAATTGATGCCTAGATTGCTCAATGAGATCTCGCCACTCTGCTGTCCCAGATTCTGACTCCGGTTAGCCCTGTGCCACCTCTAGCATCTACGTATTCCTCTCAGCCTCCTAGAAGCCACTCTCCGCTCCACCTTGTGGACTCTGCTCTGTGCATGAGCGCTTTAGCGCTCGGCCACGGACATATAAGGTGAGCCCTCGCGCCAACTTCTAGAGTGCCTTCCCTGTAGAGCTACCTCACTTTCTGTACCCTGCTCTTCCAATCCCAGCTGCCTCAGCAGCTTCAAATTCTAAGCTGTACCTCCTCACCTCAGTAAGGTTTTCGTTCTCTACTCATCTCCCTACTGCGACGTTGTGAAAAGTCTCTCAGGCAGAAATCTGGGGATAATAAGTCTCTCTGGTGGTTTTTCCTTTTATCAAGGATGATAGGGCAGTTCTCTTTGTTCCCAAAATACCTGAAAGTCATTGTCTCATATATTTGGTCCTCTTTTTATAATTATTTACACAGGAGGGGAAGTTCAAAATTAGTTACTTACAGTTATGGAATCCAAAGTCCTCTAGCACATTTTTGAGCACCTAGAATGCTGATCATTATGAAGCACAAAGAAATAAAAACAAGTTCTTATCCATCTGAGAGACATAAGAAAGGCTCATACATAAATAAAATATAAAACACATTGACTGTTTTTCAGTTACTGCAATGCACCAAGGCCTTTCACACCTCAGACTTTGCTAATATAATTCTCTTTGTCTTGAAAATTTTCCCTCTACTCCTGGCCTGAAGGACTCTTAATCCATCCATCAGATCTCAAGTAAAATGTTACTTCCTCAGGAAAGCCTTCTCTGACCTTCTCCGGCAATTATTTTCCTTAACATTATTCTTTCTCATGACACCCTGTAGTTTTTCAACACAACTTTTACCAGAATTTCTCTTTACCCATATTTGTGATTATTTACCTAAACATTTCATAAGTGCAAAATTAAGTGCATTTTCTTCAAGTCCATGTTCTTAGACTATCACAACATTTAAAAGTTCTATTAAAATATATATTTCTTGAATAAAGGAATGGTGTGTCATGATTAGCATAGAAAACATGCATTTTTAAAAATATGACACTCTCTTCCTATTGGATTGATCAGGGAAGGTCTTAAAAGATGAGATTTTGAGACAGAGGTGGGAAAAGGGACTTTCTGGGCAAGAAATCGGCATGAGTTGAGAAAGTGCAAACCAAGCTTCAGGAGGCAACGGCTGGGCTTAGGACAGCAAAAACAAATGAAGCTTGGCAGACAAATTGAGTTTAGTTTCCTCATCTTACCAGCCTAATAATAATAACCAATTTGGAAAAGATAAGTTTCTAAACAATATTACCAGTTAGTACCTATAATCCTTTTAAAATATAATTTATTTTTAAAAAGCTGGGTCTCACATAAGAGTTTCTACCACTTACTGGATAAGAACACATTGGCTGAAAAAACTGATAGCCAAGCATTTTGGCTTCTAACATTTGAAGTTCACTTGTGTTGAAAATATACTGTATCAACTGCCCTGTGTGAGAAACAAAAAAGAGTAAACTTTCCTGCTAGTGGTTCATAGCTAACATTAGTATTAAATAAATTATATGACATCTGAAGTAACATGGATATGGGCTGTTTAGGAGTGTGGGCTATAATAAAGTTCCTAAAAATCCACCGTGGCTCACTTCTTATGCCTATAGAACCCCAATGAATGCTTATGAAAATTGAGAGAAGTGTAAGTGGGGTGGGTACTGGGAAGAGGAAGCCAGATGCCATGCCCATCTGAGACTCTTGGTATGTGCATGCTCTAGTTATTTTCCCCATTTGCAGTTAAGCACAGAAATATAAACGCGTAATCTACCCACTGCCTCATGCTGTCAATTCTCAGAATAGTTGCTGTTGAGGCTTTCTCCAAGGCAGTCAAAGCCACCTCCAGGAACCAATTAGTTTCTTGCTATTGCCCTAGTCCTGCTAGTGAAGCCCACTCAGTTACAAGGTATCATAATCAACTCCATTAAAAGCACCCCCCCACCCAGTCCTCTTAACAGAATGTGTAAGATTTCCCTCAAGTTTGCCTTCTCAAAGTGGGATCCTGTAATTTGCAAAGCTGAGTGACATTCTGCTTAATTTATGCAGTCACTGAGAGGAATTCTTCACATAAGCCAATCAGTAACTATCCACACTATGAGATGAGTTCACCTCTTCTGACACCACCTTGGTGTGGAAAAGAGGCATCACCAATAAGAACCTCATTGACCTGGTGGCATTAGCTGAATTTCCTGCAAACTAATCCTCAGTTTGAAAAGTTCCCAACATCTCGGTTCTTAGAAACTCAGCTGGCTTAGACTTGTTCTTCTCCCCAACCAGCTAAGTGTTACTTGTCTTATCTCAAAGTCGTTTCCCTGAGAACCCTCCCCTGACTCCCCAAACCGGATCCCATTCCCGTGCTGTTACTTTTTATTGACACGACTAGCAACAAGAAGGTGGTATGTATCACAATCAAGAGTGTGGCCTCCTTGTGGCCTAGCTGTCTGACTTTAACCCCAACTCGATGAGTTATGAGCATATGACTAAGCCAAGACTCTGTGTATCGGTTGCTCTGTGTTTAAAATAAAGATAATGGTATCTATCTCACAGGGTTGTTTTAAGGATAAAAAAGTAATTTGATGTCAATTTGTATGTAAAGCACTTAAAACAATGCAAGCAATGGTGATCAATATTTATGTCAACTATAGTCATAGTTCTTAATTATACATTTATTTTTACTTGGCTTATTATTTATACACTCAAAAAACTTATTGACCATCTGCTATATTGCAAGCTTGCTATAGGAGATAACAGTAACAAAGTCTCCACCTTTAAGGAACTTATATTCTAGCGAGAGAGAAATAAAATCAATAATATAAATAATAAACAATGTGCATAATATGTTAGAAAGTGATTTTAAACAACAGAGAAAAAAATAGAGCAGGGTAAGGAAAATTGGGAGTGCTTATAGAATGGATGCTAATGTTAAATTAGTATGGTCACAGAATGCCTGATTGAGAAAACGAACTTTAGTAAAAACTTGCAGCAGATTCTTGCATGAAGATCATTCGTATCACAGAGGACTAGTGCAAAGGTCCTGAAGCTTGAGTGCATGTGGTCTGTGGAAAGGCAGGAAAGCCAGTGTGGCTGGAGTGAGCAAGGGAAGGAATGAGGAGATGAAGTTGGAGACATGCTTTTGCTGTGAGTCAAATGGGAGCCACTGCAGGAAATGTAAGCAGAGAACTTACGTGGCCTGATTTTCATTCTGAAAACATCACTCTTGCTGCTCTGCTGCGAGCAGATCTTGTGTAAGGGTAGCAAGACTAAAAGCAACAAGACCTTTTAGGAAACTGTTGCCCAAACCAAAGTGTGAGGGGAGAGTAGCTCAGACCAGGGCAGTAGCAGGGGAGAGGTTTAGAGAAAATCAGATTCTGGATACATCTCAAAAACAGAGATAACAGATTTCCTGTTGGTATATTTGCATGGGCAGCATAGAAAAAGAGAGGATGATAACTGTCTTCCTCACCCACTAGAAAATAGCCATGTTTGTTGTTGTTTACTGTGATATCTTTGATAGGGAGTAAAATGCCTGGCACATAATTGTCGTTATCATTCAATAAAAGAAGGAAAACAATATTCTAAGAGATTGAAGTATAAACTAGAATATCAGTTTATTTTTAATCAAAACTCTTTTTTCTCTTCCTTTCTTTTTTATTTCTTAACATGGGTACTCCTATCTCAATACTTATGAACACAGAAAGCTTATTAGTAATAAGTAGGTTGATTGGTATAGATGAAGTCAGAACATAGGGAGGTAGAATATTAACAGATATTTTTACTGGGCAAAATAATGTCAAATAACTCACCCTGCACAGCATGCCCCTCTAGTGTCCTGAGTCACTGAAGTTCTTCCTGAATAGTATTTATACACATCTAATGTACTTGATAGCGGCATTATTTACAAATGATACATTAGCAAGAGCAAAGTGGTGTCAGTTCTTTAATTTTCTTCATAAGGTGGTATAATTGTCTGCTTACTAATAAATAGAAAATGTGCCTTTATGATTTTTGCATCAGTAGAATGGACTTTCTTTCCCTTAGTCACATTGTGACATGGTTGTCCAGGTGACCACAGAACACAGTTACGCAATTCGAAGCTTGGAATGCAGAAAGGGAACACAGGATGTACCAATAAATTTGGTCTCCTTAGCACTGAGAGCTCAGTACTTCCTCATAATTGATCAGAGGATGTTTTAGTTAGCTAATCACATGCCATGGAATTCACATATACTAATATTTAATGAAAACCTTTATGTTCCTTAAAGCATTTTTTGGAATGATTTATTATAAAACAACCTTAGGATATCAAACTTTAAACACGTTGCAAATTTTGCTTGTATGACTAAGCTAGCCAGCTGATCACAGATTTTCCTAAGCTATTGCCTAACTACGGTAAGTGGCAAATAAGACCAGTTTGGAACCTATTGGTCTAATTTGAAACTGAATGGTAGCTCCATCTTTAGTTTTTTGAGGAAATTCCCAACTGTTTTCCACAGTGGCTGCATCAGTCTGCATTCCCACCAACAGCGAACTAGGGTTCCCTTTTCTCCACAACCTCGCCAGCACTTGTTGTTTGTTGATTTGTTTATGATGGCCATTCTGAACAGTGTGAAGTAGTATTTCATTGTGGTTTTGATTTGCATCTCTCTGATGGCTAGTGATGCTGAGCATCCTTTCATGTGTCTCTGGGCCCTCTGTATGTCCTCCTTGGAGAAGTGCCTGTTCAGGGCCTTTGCCCATTTTTCAGTTGGGTTGTTTGTCTTCCTGGTGTGGAGTTGTATGAGTTCTTTACATATTTTAAAGATCAAACCCTTGTCCGAGATTCCTCAAAAAACTAAAGATGAAACTGCCTTTTGAGCCAGTGATCCCACTGCTGGGAGTATACCCTAAGAATCATGAAACACCAGTTCAAAAGAACCTATGCAACCCTATGTTCATAGTGGTATTATTTACAATAGCCAAGTGCTGGAAACAGCTTAACTGCCCATCAGTAAATGAGTGGATCAAAAAACTGTGGTTCCTTTACACAAAGGAATACTACACAGCAGAAAGGAAAAAGGAGCTCCAACCCTTCGAGACAGCATGGATGGAACTGGAGAGCACTATGCTAAGTGAAATTAGCCAGGCAGTAAAGAAAAATACCATATGATCTTACCTATAAGTGGAACCTACCCAACAAAACAAACACATGAGCAAAATAGAACCAGAGACATGGAAATAAAGAACAAACTGACAGTGACCAGAAGGGAGGGGTTGGCGGGATAATGGGAAAGACAGGGAAGGGGCAAGTCAAGGAACATGAATAGAGAACTCATTGGCATGGACAATTGGGTGGGGATGGACTGTCAGAGTAGGGAAGAGCAATGGAGGAAAAGGTGGGACAATTGTAGTTGGACAACAATAATAAAAAATGGTCAAAAAATACAGAAACTAAATGGTAGGTATTGCACATGGGGATTCTGGCATCTTTTAAATGATTAGATCTTGGGGGAAAATACACGTTCGATAAATTCACAGATTTGTTATAGCTCCCAAGAGTACTGGATAGCCTGTGCCTGAAATGACTTGCCTCCTACACCTGTTTCATTTTTTTTAAATAAAACTTCTATAGATGGAAATAGGGGAACATAAAACAACTGTATGCAGAGCTACTCATAGCCTCTTCAAGGAAGAAGTCTCATCCATAAAATTACATCAATTAGAAGCAAAAACACCTGTTAGGTAAAAGGTTATTTGGGGGGCTATCTATAAATGTATATTTCCAGCTTCTTAAATTAAATCACAAGAGAAAATGCAATAGCAAAGCCCAACGCTGATCACTGATGGGGTAAGAGGGATAATGTACAACAATGAAAAAAAGCCCCCGACGAAAGGCAGCACTGTCACGCGTCAACAGCATCATTAGCTCTTAGGCTTCAGGATTTTTAATTTGGAAATCAAAGACCCAAATGAGAATGATTTAGAATCTATTATTCGGGAGGCAATAAATTGGAATGATAATCACATCAAATGAGCCAAAAATAAGGGATTAAGAAAAGGTATTTAGAAGTGAGGAAGAATAAAATATACAAATTTAAGCCAAAGCAAGCTAATATTACATTACGATGACTTGACATTTAAGGTAGGTACACAATTCCAAATCCAGCCCCATAAAAAAATCACACTTTTATTATTGATAAAATTGACTAAACATTTTTTGTGGCTGTATGTGAGTGTATTAGAAATGACTGATTAACTATTTTAATATCCAAATTTAAACAGTTTTCCCACAAACAGGTACTTCTCAAAGTGCCACAGCACAGACAAATGAATATGTGATGACATTCTTCTACTAAAAATCATAAGTGATAACATATATCTATATACCTACCTATCTGTCTACTTACCTACCTACCTATTTACTTACCATTTAAATAACTTACATCTCTGTACAATGAAATATACCCCCACACCAAAAGAAATACCCCCAAACTCTAAAATTTCCTAACATTTTTGAGAACAGATGCATTTGCAGAAACCCTCTGTGGAAATGTGATGTGTGGGGCTATTAATGCTTTGTTGCCATGCAGTACACAAGAAGTAAATCAAACATTTCAAGTACTGGACATTAATAATTCCCCCATCCTCAAAGGAGGACAAACTCCTAATGGAAAGATTATTCTCCAAACCTCATCAGCAGTGCCAGCCTCAAGGTGACTCACTCTCCCACCTGAACCTGCAGCAATTTCTTCCTCCACTGCTCTTGCCAGACATTAGCTGTTGCTATCCTCCACAAAGGGACATTAATAGTCTTGAAGGCAATATGCTGTTTTTGTTCTTGCTTCTTTATCCCCTCCCTTGTTGCTCATTAACTTATATCTGCCCTCTAGGAATATAACTAGTAATCATCTAAGGTGAGGTAGAAAGCTCTTGCAACTTCACAGATAAAGAATAGAGGGAAAAGATTTTTTTTTAAAGTAAATTATTAAAACCAAGATAACTCATTATTCATGAACCAGAGATCAGCTACTACGAATGTCCTTAATGTTGGTGATAGTCAATGTCATTTATTAATGCATTTGAATTCATTTTCGATTCAAAGTGCAATTATAAGCACCACTTTCTCACCTCTTAAAATGTATATTCTATTGATAGAAAACATACATGAGGTTAGCAGAGATGAGAAAACATGTTGAGATAACACATAAACAGTTTGTCCTCTAGATAGTTCAACATGTAGCATTTAAAGGGGAGAGAAACCTTTCCTTGATTCCTGCAGGGAATGTTGGCTAGATTAAAGTATATAATACATTCAAGTACATAAACATTTGTCTGGAATTGGAGATACTGTTCTTCAGGAAAACTGGACTCCTCACTGCCTTTTAGGGTTACTTAAGGAGTTAAGACTAAGTTCTTAGGATCACAAAACAGGGAAAATGATGTGTTGGGAAAAATGCCAGGGCATACAAGCCAGTGCCCTCCCAGCCATTCCTTTGTAAATTCCTACGCCTTAAGGCTATGAGGCGTGCTTGCAAAATACTGTGTAGAAATTTTCACTCCCTTTGTCAACCAATAAAGAATATTTCAACAAGCTAAAAAAAAACAAACAACAACAACAGAACCCTACTTTTCTAATTCCTGTGTTGGATACTAAGTTCAGTGTTCCTTTTTGAAAAAGCCTTATTTGACCCCCTGGCCATGACATAATATGCCACAATTTAAAGCCCCGTTTATACAATGGAGAGAAGATGCTGTGAGATGTTCAGATTGTCTGGTTTGTAATGATGATGATGATGCAGCTAAGGTTTGCAAAGGATATTGACATTCTTGGAGGGATGACTTTGAAATGCACTGCAGAGGCCTCTTAGGAAGCTCAAATCCCTTCCTTAGGCAAAGACAGTCTCAGGTACTTCAGAGCTGTGGTAATGTTGTGCTTTGGAAGGCAAGGAACTGGGGTCTCTTTGTTGTGGTGGTTTTGGTTCTTTTTTTCCCTCTCCAGGTGAGACAGGGAGTACGTTTTTTGATAACTATGACAGGTTTTTCAGACTTTCTAAAAATCAAGTCCACAGAAATTCTATTTGCCCTCAAATTTCCTACTGGGAAAAAAAACTGAAAGGCTGCCCTGCTTCCTATAGACACACTTATATCTATTTTCAGGTTTCCCCTCATAATCACATTTCTCTGATGAGCACAGATTTCCTTTCGAACTCAAGAGAAATAAGATGTAGACCAGATTAATGATCGGGAAGGAGGGTTGATGTTAATTTCATGATTACCTTCTATGGGCATCTATGCCTTTTATACAATTATAATTTACACAGCAAAAGCAGCCTAACACCCTGCAACTCAACAACTGGTCCTCAGATCAACATCAACAGCGCTCTCTGGGCCCTACCCCAGACCTACTAGATCATACATCTGTTTTGACAAGCTCCTCAAGCAACAGGTATGCCCAGTTACCATTAAAAGTGTTTGTAGTTCACCAGGTCAACAAGATTTGGATAATCTGGGTTAGAGGCTCGAAATGACTGTATCATAAAAGATTCAAACTCCATTAAAAAAGTTAAAAGTTTTGCAGGAGATGACATTGAAAATTAGTACATTCCTACCTAGAAATTGTATTCCCAATAATTTTTTCTAAATTTCAGTTCTCCTCTTTTTTAATCATCCAAGCTGCTCCAATACTGACTATTATGCAGGAATATATACTACCAATACTTGGACTACTACTTGGAGGCTGAGGACAATGTTCCCGAGATCCTGAAGGGGAGAGCTGCTGCGAGAGGGTGGCGATTCTGAAAACCACGAGTGTGTTTTTCAGAGGGATGAAAAACTGTTTGCATAGCTAGCTCAAGAACAGATAAAAATATGGGGGACTTTTTGGGCACTTTTTTTGCTTATAACCTTGTTGGGGGCTAGGGAAGTGCTGGGTTTCATGGGAGAACAGAGGTCTGAGCAGAAGTGCTCCCGACCCACCCCACCCCACCCCGACCACAATGTTGGAATCCCATAAAAAAAGAGACCTATTTCCCTCAACACTAATTGTTGGGTCACGCATCAAGGCACCATGTGCATAAGACCCAGTTTGCTCAGTTGCAATAGGAGCACTTAAATATATAAAGAAAACCTTGATGAACATAAAGGGAGATATTAACAGAAATACAGTAATAGTAGGAAATTTAACACCCCACTGACATCAGCATATAGATCTTCCAGACAGAAAATCAACAGGGAGAGATGGAAGCCTTAAATGACACTCTAGATCATATAGATTTAACTGATATCTTCAGAACATTTCACCCCAAAGCATCAAAAGGTACATTCTTTTCAAGTGCATATGGAACATTTTCTAGCATAGACCACATGTTAGGACACAAAACAACTCTCTGAATTTAAGAAGATTGAAATCATCTCAAGCATCTTCTTCGACAATAATGGTATGAAGCTAGATATCAACCGCAAGAAAAAAACCTGAAAAACACACAAAGACATGGAGGCTGAACAACATGTTACTAAACAATGAATGAATTAACAATGAGATCAAGAAAGAAATCAAGAGATACCCTGAAGCAAATGAAAATGAGAACATAACAGCCCCAAATCTTATGGAACACAGCAAAAGCAGTCCTAAGAGGGAAATTCATAGCATTACAGGCCTATCTCAAGAAACGAGAAAAATCTCAAATAAACAATCTACCTTTACACTTAATGGAACTAGAAAAAGAAAAACAAACAAAGCCCAAAGTGAGTAGAAGAAAGGAAACAGAAAACAGAACAGAATTTGTCCTCAGTTTTCCACACCTCCTGTCTCGGCTTCCAGCGGCCCCTCCTTTGGCTCCAAACCACTCTCAGTCTAGTAGACACTAATACAAATGAGTTACTGGAACTATCTCCAGTGCATTTTGATACATGGATCACTGCATGGATCACTTCTTTCCAATTCAGCTCCTAAAAATCTCATCTGGGGGTCAGAAAGCTTGCCCCTTCTCTTTCAAATATGGCTGTTCTGGGTTACTAAGCTTCAGTTTTGGGCATAATCAAGGGAAAGGTAGGAGATAGAAAGCATTTATTGTCCTGATTTCAGTGTTATTCCAGGATCTATGACCCTTTAATTTAGATCAACGAGATTCCACTTATCAAAAGCTGGGTTATAACTGAAACTTTCTCTAAGAGGCACATGACAAAACAGGGCACTCACTCTGATTAAGACTTATCTGAATAGCAGTTTCATTTCTTCATTATCTTTCTAGGATAAAATTAGGTCGTGAGTTTACCAGATGTTTGATTTCTTAGAAGAAAGATCAGTGGGAAAGGGTATGTGTCCACAATGAAGCTATTTCACAATGGTTTCTTCTTTGATAAGTAAAACTGTCCCTCTTTCTTTGTTCACCGAGATTCTCATTGCAGAGGTAAAGGGCCAGATAAAGGCCTTTGACCTTAGCAAAAACAAAAACAAAAACAAAGAAGCAAACCTATTTGGGAGTGTAGATTCCAGTTAGATGTCAGAACAAGAAGACAGTGGGAACTCCTCCCCTCCATGATTAAGAAAAAATGCCTTCCTATAAGTAAAAGGTTGATATGACCACAAAGTTGGCAAATAAGAATTGTACTCCAGATTAGGAACCTAAACAATACCACTTGCAGAAGCTCAAAGTGACATAGAGGGCCTTAGTCTCCCAGGAGATGTCTGGACAGTGGGTACCCGGCCAGAAGAAGCTGAGGATCATGGGATAGCTAGGAGAGCGGCAACAAACAGCTTCAAGCTCTCCTCAACAATTCCCTTAGGCATGGCTAAGGTAACTTAGTCATACCTAAGGACCACAGCCTTAAGGAGCTAACCTGTCACATTAAGTCTAGAAGAGGCTTGTATTTTTAAGGCTATTGATAAATATAGCCAAATTGATCTTTAAAGAGTTTGTGCCAATTCACTTTAACAAGCTGAATATGAGAATGCCTGCTCCCCTACACCCTAGTCAAAGACCTTGGAGATTAATCTTAGGACACCCACAGAAAGGCCAAGGCCTAGTCAGTGAAGTACATCAAAAAAGAGATGCCACATAATCGGTTTCAATCTCTTGAACTTCCCCTACCCATACGAGAAAATAGAACAATGAATGGTATCTGGAATGTTGCAAAAGGATGAAAGTCTTTATTCCAAAATTTTTTCCAACATTAGTTTTCTTGTCCTCCATGAACCCCGCCTTTGATATCTCTGGCACCACCAAATCCAAAGAAGATTCACTTTCCATTGCCCCTGGTGCCAGACTCCCAGCTATGCTGTATACAGCCTCAGACTCTAGCCCTCGTGGGGGAGTTCAGATTGAAAGACAGATTGTGAGAGCCGGCTGTCTGCCTTTGGAGTGTGCCTAGGCAGTTAAGGACCCTCTAAGCAACAACCTGAGGCTATGGTGAAAGCACACGCGAAAGAAGAGCTGAGTGGCAATGGGATGTGTGTGTGCGTTTCCGTGTGTGTTTCTGAGCTTATACATGGGAGGGGTGTCTATGAGTACACTTAATTCTACCCTTAAATTGTGCCTCGTGCCTGTCTTCTACTCCCTATTACCATTAGCACAGCTGAAGCCCACGTCCTCATCCATGAAGTGCTGCTTGAAATGTTGCAACAGTGTCCTTAACAGTTCATTTCCTATTCTAGAATCTAACTCTGAGCTGATTTTGTCCTACATGAGAGTAACATAGTGCTCCCCCTAACTGACTCAAAGAAAAAATAATTTAATTGTATTTTTGTTCATTTTTGGCCTGGCTTATTTAAAATAGACTAAAATTTTTTAATGGCAAACTGTGTCATCTTTTTTTTTTTTTCTAATGTAGTCAAATACACCACCACAGAAGTTTGCTGAATTACCATTCAAATTCCTTTCTTCCTTGGAAGATTTAGAAGCTGTAAGGCAAGAAAATTAAAGTCCTTGTAATTCACTATAACTTTCTAATATACACACAACATTGGAAATACATGATTATGAACATCATGTCACAACAAAAACAAGGAGAGCTAAAATGGCCAAGATGGGCTGGATCAGGAGCATCTAGGTACCTTTTGTTGTTCTCTGATGCTCCTCTTCCAGTCCTTCTGTAACCACACAGAAGTTTTTCTCTGTAATTCAAGTAAAAACCTTTGCGAATTAAGGGCCATATCTTCGAATATTCCATATGAAGAGATGGCCAGTGTCAGCATCTGATTCCTTCAGAGTTGTTCTGGACTAAAATCCCTGCCTAGCGTCCCACTTGAGGAGATTTCCAAACTCAGCCCCAACTTTTCACCTTTCATTAATATCTCACCCATATGACTCTCCCATTTTCCTCTACCCTTCATCTTCTTAGCTCAGGGATCACCTTTTGTATGCAAACCATTCTCTTTGCTTTTTATGATTCCTCTGTTTTGTTTAATTTTTATATGAAAATTTAAAAAATATGACTCGGTAACAGTTTTCTTTGAAAAATACACCCTATTTAGGATATATTGGCAATAAACCAGACCCTTATGAGTTTGCGTGGAAAATGTTCCTGAGGGAAAATGAAGTCAAAGATTCAACCCCTAATTATAGATACAATGTTGAAATACAAACCACATGTATTGTAAGTTCAGACACGCTAAGTGATTTCTTTCTGCTCCTAAAAAGAAAATATCTCTCTTGGTACATCCCTTCTCCAATTAAGTACACAATCAGAACTATATTAACCCTAACATTTCATTCAGAGAGTATTGCTTCAAGAATCTAATTGTATCCATAAATTCTTCATTTATTTAATGTGTCTAGGAAGCATCTATCAGTATGGCTGGCAGTTAAAAAAAAAAAATTCAACCCTATGTGTTTTTTCAAACCGTCGTCTCCCAAAACCCTATGAAGGAGGGGGCATAACAGAGTCTCTGGGTTGGACAATGACTGAATATGTAATTTAGAAACTCTCTCCAGGCAATTCTGATACACCCATCCATGCTCATTTGAGAAGCCCTGTTCTATGTCCCTCCTGTTGGAAATCTCATTCACTCCCATGGCTTCAAATAACTTTAATATGCAAACAACCCTCAAATCTAGACTTTTAACATGGTTTTCTCCCCTGAACTCCAAAACCTTCTGTGTCTGCATTGCCTCCTTAAAGTGGTTCCTCACATAAAACTTCTTCAAAACCAAACTCAGGGTCATCTGCCCAGCATATGCACTTTCCCTCGGGTTTCCTATTTAATTAGCTACAGTTGTGCATATAGCCACTACCATTGAAAACTTAAAGCCATTCTTTTTTTTAAGATTATTTATTTATTTTTAGATGGGAAGGGAGGAAGAAAGAGAGAGAGAGAAACATCAATGTGTGGTTGTCTCTCGTGTGCCCCCAACTGGGAATCGAACCAGCGATCCCTTGCTCTGCAGGGTGACGCTCAATCCACTGAGCCACACTAGCCAGGATGAAAACTTAAAGGCATTCTTATCTCTTCCCTATCTTGTATCTTAGAACTGCACATCTCATCTGTCTCAGAGCCCAGTCAATTCAGAGCCCTCACAATGTGTCTCTAATGTGCCCCCTGTTCTCCATCTCCAGCACTACTCCCTATAGATGAGACCTGTACCAACCAGTGTAGAAACATATGGCCAAGGATTCGACTACAATTCCATCCCTGGTGAAATTCTTAGGCTATCATTCTAAAACAGAAATCAGACCATTTTACCCCTTTACTTAAAAACTTTGATGGTATCTTTTTAAAATTGAATTTATTGAGGGGACATTGGTTAATAAAATTATATAGGTTTCAGGTGCACAATTCTATAATGCATCATCTGTATATTGTGTGTTCACCACCCCAAGTCTCCTTCCATCACCATTTATCCCCCCATACCCTCCTCCATCTCTCCCTGACTCTTTCCCTCCGTAATCACCATACTATTGTCTGTGTCTAGAATTTTTCCTTAATCCCTTCACCTTTCTCACCCAGCCCACCAACCTCCTCCCCTCTGACAGCTGTCAGTCTGTTCCCTGTATTTATGAGTTTGTTTTTATGGGGTTTCTCTTGTTAGTTTATTTTGTTCATTAGATTACACATATAAGTGAAATCACGTGGTACCTGTCTTTCTCTGACTGGCTTACTTCATTTATCATAATATTCCCCAGGTCCATCCATGCTGTCACAAAAAGTAAGCTTTCCTTCTTTTTTTTACAGCTGAGTAGTATTCCATTGTGCAAGTGTACCACTGCTTTTTTATCCACTCATTCGTTGATGGACACTTGGGCTGCTTCTAAATCTTGGCTATGGTAAATAACACTGCGGTAACATAGGGGTGCATATATTCTTTCGAATAAGTGTTTTGGGCTTTTTTGAATATATTCCCAGAAGTGGAATCACTGGGTCATAAGGCAGTTCCATTTTTAATTTCTGAGGTAACTCCACACTGCTTTTTGCAGTGGCTGCAATATGAAAATATGCTCAATGTCACTAATCATCAGACGAATGCAAATTAAAACCACTTTGACAGTATCTTCATCACCTATCATATTAATTTAAACTATATTGAGAAACATAATGGTCTGCAAATTTTAACTTTATTTCATAATCTGCAACTTTTTCTCCCCCTTGAACTTGAAACACATAAAATTTCTTTAAGAAACATTTTTCTTCCAGTGCCTCTGCATATTTGAAGCTGCTCCATTTAGTAGGACAATTTGAACTTGAAATGCAGCTTAACTCTCTAACTTTAAACTCACAATGTAGAAATGGAGAATAGCAACAGCTATCTTGTAGCTTTGTGGGAGGATTATTAAATGAGGTGTTTATAAAGCCCTGAATGCGTATCCTCACACAGAATTAATGTTCAATGAGTGGTAACTCTTTAATGCTGTTTGTTTGTATATGACAGTTTTAATTTAACATTATATTGTGAACATTTCTCCATGCCATCAACTAGTCTTTGAAAATACGATTATAAATGGCTGCACAGTAATAAATCACCTGAATATACCTTAATTTATTATACCATGTGTCTATTGGTGGACATTTATATTGTTTTCAACTCTTACTCTTATAAATAACACTGTTATAAACAACATAATACATAAATCTTTGAGAATACCTCCAAGTATTTTCTCAGGATAAGTTACTAGAAGTAAGACATGTTAAGGATCTAGAAACTTGTTGCCAAATTATTTTCCAGAGAGATACCAATTTATGTTCCCACTAACAGTGCACGAGAATTCCTCTCCCCTGCATCCTTCCAAACATACATATTCTTCCATCTCTCCATCTTTTCTCTTTACCAGTGTAATGGTAATTGTGTTTGTTTTTATTACAACAACCAAACACTTCTTCATGTGTAACCAATTAGGTCACTTTAGTAACAGGAGGACAGAGGCCCATTTGCCTTGAAGAATCTTAGCTCTTATTGGCCTCTCTTTTGTCTCTTGGCCTCACAGGAGTAGACTCTGTACACTTTAAGTGTAGTCCAAAGAGGACACCTTATCTTTATTTAACCATGTCTTGAATAAATTAATAAATCACCCCCGCTACCCTATCAATTCCCAATCACCACTAATAAGATATAAAAGCCAAAAACCCCACATTGGAGCATTTTATGATTCCCTGACATTCACCCCTCATGCCTAGCCCTCAAAAAATAAATATCAGTCCCATGATAAATGGCAATATAATTATCAGAAGTAATAGAAAGAATGAGACTACTTAACCTCAAAATTTTTCAGCTCAATCAAGGCTCTGTTTGAATCCCTGGTATAAATGGTTCTTATGTTACATCAAGAGATTAGTTAAACACCAAAAATTACATAAATCCTACTTATCAACTGGTGAAAGAGGAGATAAAAACGAAGTTACTTTATATACTCTTTGCTAGCTAACAAAATGCAGAATGATATAAGGCTATATAGCTCAATAGAATTATGTTTGTCTTACAGTTACTGTTTTGTCCAGGGTCAAGACTATTGTAATCACTCAAAAAATGTTGAAGAAAAGAATGAAAGAAAAAGAAAGAAATATTAACCAGATTTGACTCTCATCTACTTTCACTTACAAAGGGAGTCTCAGAATAGCTCTCAAAATTCTGATTAAACATCCTCTCAGCAGGTTTAATTTGCATTTATCGGATTGATAGTAGATAAATATGGCACTTAATTTCACTGTTAACAATTGGTATTCTATTGTGAAATATCATAACATGATATGTTTTGATGTGTTATGATATGACATGTTACATCCATCCTTTGAGCCATCAAGTTTGGCAATTTAACTTAAGTAAATAAACATAGATTTTCAGAAATTGAAAAAATGTATTTTAAAATATTTATTCCAGTATGTATTTAGAAGCAAAAAGGAAAAGGAAACAGTCCACATATCCAAACATATAGAATTAATTAAAGGTACTAAGGCACATCTACACATAAGAATACTATTCAGTCATTAAAACTGATGACATAAAAGAATACTTAAGCACATAGAAACTATAATATATAGTTAATAATGTGTACATATTAGGTTAATAATGTGTACATATTAGGTTACACAACTATGTATAGAATGATGTCTTATCTTCCTGTTCTCTATTGGACCTACCCTCAACCATTTCACCAATCTGGATGACAGTTACTAAGGACTTCTGCATTAAAATCAAATGCCCAGTTTTCAGTCCTCTTCTTCCTTGACCTATCAATTGACTCTCTTCCTTCAAACAGTTTCAGCAGTTGGCCTCAGGTAAACTGTGCACTCTTGGTTCTTTTCCTTCACTTGTCTCTTAGTCTCCTGGTCAGTTTTACCTGATATCCCAAATCTTAAATTATGAACTCCTAGTCCTCGGTCCTTGATTCCTTTTACTGTCTTTACTCACCCCTAAGTGATTCCATCCAGTCTTATGACTTTATATGACAGCAACTTCCACTGACTTCTCCCAGATTTCTATCGCTGGCCTGGACTTCTACTCTGAAGTTCAGACTCTGCAGTTGGCTGCCTATTTGGTATTACTGGTTGGATATTTAATAAGCAGATATAATAAAACACATAACAAATGAACTCCCCATGTTTCTCTCTCAAACTTATTGCTCCCTCAATCTTTGCCACATCAAACAATGGCTACCCTATTCTTCAAATAATAGTAATGAAGTGAGGTGGGTTAGATTCCTGGGGCATGGAGAAGGAAAGAGTTAAAAAGAAAAGAAAGACTTAAATATGAGGGGGAACCCCCAAAACTGGAGTTATCTTCTGGAGGACAGGGCCCTTGTAGTATAGGCTTCACCCGCTAGAGGAGTATTCCTGGAACCCATCTGTATCAGCTTACTAGTGGGCATTGTTGTGAGAGGCTGTGTTCAGCTTCAGTGAATTTTTTTTGAAGGCTCTTTCAGTGACTTTGCCCATTTCATGACTGGTAATTTACAAGCACACCTGCCCACACCTCCTGAGTGTTCAGCATTTTTTGACCAAAAAACAGTATGACCCCTGTACCCTACCCTCCCCATTCATCTAATCTCACCTGAGCAACTTCTTTTGTTTCCCAGGATGAAAAACGTCCTCAAAGGGTAACATTTGGCCAGTGTGAAAGAGGTGAAATAAAAAATAGCAGAAGTACTAAAAGGCAACAAAATCGATGAGTTCAAACGCTATTTTGAGCAGTGGAAAAGATGTCTTGATAGGTATATTACATCAAATCAGAGTACTTTGAAGGAGACTGAAGTTTAAACATGTAAAAATAAACATACAATTTTTTATAAATAAATTCCATTTTGGGGGTTCCTCCTTAGTATTCTGTTCTCCCAGTTTTCTTCCAAATCTGTTTGCATATTAGACAGATCTTCATAAGCTTAATTTTGGGCCTCCATAGCATCAGATTCAACAACATTAACTGCCAGTACTTGTCAATAAATGTTATTCCTGAATTGACATAAAAATGATCGAGGTGAGGTATGAAATTCCAGTTTCAAAATACTGTGTTTATCTACAGTACAGATTCTACCCAATGATGAAATATTAGAAGCATTTCCTTTCTCTTCAGGAACAGCATGAGAATGTCCATAATTACCTCATTTATGCGACATACTGGAGCAAGTAGACAGCATCAAGACAAAAAAATAAAAGCAATAAAGGTGTTAAGGATTAGAACGGAAGAAACAAAATAAATTTTCACAGATATTGTGCCTACATTTAAAACCCCAAATAGTATACAGACAAGTTTTCTTAATTAATCGGAGAGACAGAGGGATTGGCAATTTTGCTGAATATAAAATCAAGTTTATTTTTTTAAAAAGTCAATTTTGTCTACATCCATAGTAAAGAGCTAGAAAAAATATTTTAATGGATAAATGTACCAAAGATATCAGTTCTTCCTAATTTCATCTAGATATTTAATGCAATTCTAATCATAAGCTTAACAAAAATTTTTAAATTTATGACTAAGAGAAATGGTCAAGAAAAAATAATATTATTGAGCTGACAAATATAGTGGATTAAATACTTTAAATTTTATTTTCAAAAATAATGTTCTGTTTACTCTTTTTGAAAAAAGGAAGTATTTATTTAATAAAAGTATAAGACACAAAGGAAAAGACCAATATATATAAAATTTAGAACTTTTGGTTCTCAGAAGAGACATTAAATGAAGCTTTAAATGTACCACCTAGGAGAAGCTATTTACAACACAACCATGAAAATGTTCAAGTCCAGAAAATTAAAAAAAAAAAAACTCCTACAAATTAATAAGAAAATAAAAAACAACACTATACCCCACAAATGGGCAAAACTTATAAAAAAGAATTTTACACAGGAGAAAACAGAAAGAAAAGATTCTCAAACTCATTAGAAATCAGAGACCTGAAAACCAAAAATCCACAATGGGATACTCTCCCACATACATTGGGCTCACAGAAATTAAAGAATGAGATAGCTAAGGTAGGTGAGGATGAGAAACAACAAAAACTTAAACATTGCTCTTGAGAGAATAAATTGATATTAAATTTATGAAACTATCTAGAACACCTAAAATAAATGTAGCCCTTAACCCAGAAGTATTAATCTTAGAGAAATTTTTGCGCATGTTCACCAGGAAACATGAGTAAGGACATTCATAATGACTTCATTTTCAACAGCAACGAAATATCAACAACACTGTGTCTATCAAAGGAGGACGAGTAGAGAACTGCAAAATAATCATATAATAAAACACCTGGCAATGAAAGTAAATGAACGAGAGCTCCACGCAACATTTGAATCTCTATAATGTTGAGTGACAAAAAGCAAGACATATGCGGGCACATACAGTAAGAAGCCATTCATAGGAAGTTAAAAAACTGGCAATATTAAAAATTATATGACTTAGGGTTAAAAGAAATATCTATGGGGAAAATCAAGGAAATCATAAACATGCAATTTAGAGCAGTATTTTTCCTGTGGGGTAGATTGAAGGATGTTGTCAGGGAAGACCCACAGGAAGAAGACTTCACTTGTAAGAACAACTGTCTGTTTGAAATGTGTTATGGGTTCCTGTGTGTTCATTTGTTAACCTTTTTATAGCTTCTATAAGCATTGCATATATTCTCTTGTATTTACTATATATTTCATTTATACGATAACAGAACTTTTGGTCTCAAGTTTATTATAACAAAACATGATAAATTCTGGTCAGTTGATTATTATTTACATGTTCTATTGCCTATATTCTCAGGCAAGAGGAGGTAGGATACAGTTAGGGTGGGTCATTCTCCTCCAGCCTCATTCCTTTGTCTTCTCAAAGTGCTAAGAATGTTGTAGCAGGTACCTTCCACTTGCCTCTCCACGTACATCCTTTCTACCTCCTCCGCTCTGCTCCCTGGCATGGGAGGGTGACCTATATAAGCCTCATGAATGACTTTCCATTCCCTTTAAATTGTGGCTGATTCAGTGACATCAGGGTATTCGTCCTCCTTCCCACCAAAATGGCCTCCAGCGGTCTGTGTACCACTGTGTCAAATGACATTGCTTCTCTCCAGGCTGTCAACATTATGTGGCTTCTCCTTCCAGGTTGTGACTCATTCCTCATCCCTTCAGACCTAGAGGGTCTAACAATCGCCCTCGCATTAAACCCTGGAGGACTGCACCAGATTCGTAGCTCCCCAAAGCTTACACCTCTGTGAGTACACCTCTGTACTTCCACCTCTGAGCAGTCCCTTGGTAAATAAACCCTCTTTGAAGTATTCTATTTTGAGCGTGCCATCTGATTCTGCTGGGACCCTGCCTGATATAAATGGAGAGGATGGAAAGAAAATTAGGAAAGATGGGCATATCAAATGGTTAAAAAAAAGTATGTAAAGGGACAATGTGTAGTTTTTCTGTTTGTTTATTTATAACCTGACGACCATCTTAAAAAGCAAAAAAAAAGGAAAAATGATAGAGGTCTTAATTCAGAGATATTTAAGCTCATGAAAGCGCGCGCTCATTCAACAAGGAACTGGCACATTGACCAAAGTTAGAAGATGATTCTGGGAGCGGTATCTAGGACAAACTGTGGATCGAGGTCTTGGAAGCAAGAGGTCCATGACTCAGCAAGCTGGTAGGAACTGCCTTGATGAAATCAATCCTAGAGTGCGTATTTAAGAGGCTACCTAGGTGTGATCCCTTTACAGTCCTGGTCCTGCCTCACAACCTGCAGATCCTGCTCCTGTCTAGCGTGTCTCATCCAGCACGTCTCATCTGGAAATTGAATTCTGTCTAATGTCAAGCAAAGGATGACATAACATGAGAAACAAAACAGAATCTAGTCAAACAGGTTTTTTTTTTTTTTTTTTACTGCTGATAATATTTTAATTGGTATTTTATCATCGCTAATTGTTTTCTATTGCCCTGTCCAAGGCCTTTAGCAGCATTTTATATTCTACTCTAGGTGTATTTTGAGCCTTTATTGCACCAAAACAAATACTCATTAGTGCTTTGCTCTGCCTCCTTTTAAACCCAGTCTTTTTACATTGTTATTTTCCCCTCAATGGACTCTGAATGTCTTTCTGTTTAGCACCATCGGAAGATTTAATTAATGTGCTGTTTTGCTCATCTTCTAGATGATTAATAAAGATGTTGAATAAAATCAAGCTTAATACCATAACATGAGGTGCCCCGAAGCCGCCTCATTCTGAATGAACTCGAAAGCAGCTTGCTTTCGTATCTGTTCGCAGTCTTTTGTGATATTCTCAATCCAAGTAAAAAATTGTCCCTCTTGAATCATATTTTAGTTTGCAGATATTAGTTGGGAGCCTCCCTAAGAAGAGACAAGTCCTCCGTGGACATGGGCCTGCACCATTGTCAACATAATCCCATGGGGTGTGCAAGTCGGGGTGATGCAGATTCTTGAAACAGTATAACCTAGCTTTTTCTAACTTTTGAGATTCTCAAAATGTCCTCACAGCTATTAGATAATTTGGCCTTTTCAACAACCAGTTACATTACCAAGCAGGTTCTGTACATCTTATGAGGACCTTGAGACTCAGAAATGAATCTACAGAAAGCTAAGGGTAGTTCCAGCTGCAGGATTCTGGAATTCACACTTGCTGATGCCTAATTGGTGCTCTAACTAGTTGAAATACGCTGCCTTGAGTGTAAATAGTAGATGTTTTGGGGAAGAACTCTTGTTACCATATTTTCAACCCACAGTTGAAACCCACAGTTTGGGAGTGAAAGTTAAAATGATTTTATAAATTCTCAGCAACATGAATTTTAATGTTTTCAACACTTTTGTTTGTGCTAGCTCTTACTGATATTGATCAAGATATTAAAGGCAAATAAATGAGAACATGAAAGATGGTCCCTGTAACTATCCTCCTATAGTCAGGACATACTTGTAGATTTGCCCATAGATAAGCTCCTTTTTCTATTAGCTTAACAGAATGTACACAGTAATTCAGAGTCAGCTAGGCTAAGTTATTAATACCAATTTATTACTTATGAGTGGGTTATTCCAGCTGATTTTCTGCTTCATAAGAGAGGTTTGACTACCCTCCCTTAGGCTAGGTCCTCTCCCTTCTACTGCTCAATGATTGAACCCCTGAATTCATCCCAAGGCCACAGAGACCTCTGGCCTCTATTAGCCAGCACTCAGTTTCCTCTACAGAGAAAAATGCCAGGAGCTGACAGCATATTCTTCACTTGCGCTTGCCTCTGGGATGATTGGCAGTGGAGGGTTTCCCAGCCAGCTGTACTGCTGATGTCCAACTGGCTGCAGGGCTCCTTTGTGCAGGAGGGCTGTCAGGAGCTCCTGGGCATGTGTATGTGAGGGACGGCTCTGTGCCCAGAACAAAAATAATGGTAAAGAGCCAGATGTAGCATAAGAACCATAAACACAAAGCTGAGTATTTCCTCATTAAGTTTCTGTCTTTGGTTAATTCTTATGACACTGTTAAAATCAGTTGCTGACCCTTGACAAGTTACATATCCTCAGTTTTTCTCATCTATAAGAATACTAATAAAGGTAGAAGCTTCAGTGGACAACAAAATATACAATGCGCCATAAAACTATAATGCATATATGCATATTTTTGCATGCTAGACTTCCTCATTTTTGTCTCATAAACCATCACAATTCTCTTCTGCAACTTATTCACCCAATTGTTGTATTGTAATAGCACACACCTCCTTTAAAAATATAAATTAGTGTAGCACAACATACAAGGAAACAATAACTATTTTAGGTGAAGTTTTTATTTTCCTTTGAATAATAAGCAGAAAGTAAAGCATGCTTTTTTAGCTTTATGCTAATAAAATTTTAAATGAAAGTCATTATTAACTAAATACAAAAATAGAAAGGAAATGTCTCAAGCAAATTGTTCAAGGTACAAAGTAGGGTTTGGTACATAAATTTGAACACTTTTCTCTCCCCTCAAAGCCCTAGTCCTGACCGGAAGACCTGAATGAGAGAACTGAATCAAATGAGTAACAGATTTCAGCTTGACTGGAGAATATGTCAGGGACTTGAGGCCGAAACGAGACCTTCTTTCCTTTCAAGGATGACCTGGTCTACAGACTTAGTCAACCTGACCTGGTTTTTAAGTTGTCTTTATCACCTGGATACAGATGGGCCACTGTACCTAAGAAGCGATTTCCTCCAGGGATTGGGGTGACTAAGAGAAGATGGGGGAAAGGGAATTCAGTGAAGGAAAGGGAAAGAAAATTGTGGAAGCTTCTTCCACAGAACTCCTCAGAGCACCTGAGAGATATAAAGGTAGGCACAAAATGGTGATTCTTACATTAACAATTGCTACAGTCATAGGTCTGACACATTTGCTTGATAAAGTTGTTTTGAGGGCTGTTTTTGGACAATATGGGGTATTTTCCCCAGTGAGAACACTTCATGGAGAACCCATCCTTTATTTAAAACTTTTTTTGATATTCAGCCTGAGGAGCTAAACGAGGAGGGTAAATAATAATAGTTTCTTATCTAGCATCAAATTTAAACCATATATTATCTCATTTTCTTCCTATGCAAATAATATGATCGATGCTATCACAAACACTTTGTTGGTGAGGAAACTGGCACGAAGGCACTGACCGAGGTCATACGGATGGGAAACTGGAGAGGCAGGGCTGAGATGCAGCTCTGACTGCTCTCCAGGCTGGCAGAGCAGGCCGCATATGTCCAGTTGGTGAAAACAAAAAACAGACAAAAACGAACATAATCACATGCTTATAATTTATAATCAGTCAAACTGTAGAACCATAAACAGCACTCTCGCAGAAAGAATCTCATTCATTTTCCAACAAACATTTCTCTGGTGTACCTGCTTGTGGCATCTCTTTATGCGTGTCTCAAATTATTATGTTTTAAACCAGATTTCACCAGTTTTTCCCAGATCTTATCTGATGGTACTGAATATACCCATAGCCTTCTCAGCTCTCCCATGATAGAGCTAACATCCAGGAAATTACATTCCCATACTCAGTACCATCTACGAGCAGGTGTATGAGTAAAGGCAAAACTTTTAGGGCTTCCAGCCTTCCTCTTGAAAATCACCCAAGCCAGTGCTGTAAACAGCTAAGACCCTCTGTTTCCTTGGGGCTTCTGCCCTACATAATGTTCTGAAACTCTACAAAGCCCTCTCTTCTCTTCTTTCCTCTTGGCTCTTCTAATACTCATTTCAGCTTCTAATTCTCTGTATTACCTTTGTTCCTACTTGAAATATCTATGATGGCAGCTTTTGAAAAAAAAATCTGCCCTAGAGACTGGCAAACTCTAGCCCATGGCACAGCTCTGGCTCATGGTCTGTTTTGCAAATGCAGGCTGTGGCTGTTACCGCTCTACCGTGTCAAAGTGGAGTAGCTGCAACAAGAAACCAAAGGACCCGTACGGTAAGCAGAATAATGGCCTCCAAGTATGTACCTGTCCTCATTCTAGGAACCTGTGACTATGTTAATTTAGACAGCTAAATTTAGACAGCTTTATGAAGATGTGATTAAAATAGGGATTTGAGATTGGAGGATTATCATGGGTTGCCTGGATGGGCCCAGCGTCTGGGTCAGGAGAGGAGAGTGACTCAGAGATGCCCTAGTGCTGGCTATGGAAATGGAGGAGGGGACCATAATCCAAGAAATGTAGGTGGTCTTAGAGTTGGAAAAATGTAAGGAAACAGAAGCTCCTCTAGGTCCTCCAGGACTACAGCCCTGCCAATATCTTATTTTTTGGACTTCTGTCATCCAGAACCATAACTAATAAATTCATGTTGTTTTAAGTCATTAAGTTGGTGATAGTTTATTACAGCAGCAATAGAAAACTGGATGCAATTGTAAAGCATAAAATATATTTACATTCTGGCCCTTACAAAGTAAGTTTGCTAACTCCTGTTCTTCCAAACATACCTTTTAGGAATGGCTCTGATTAGCAAGAGAAACTTTTCTCTGGGGTAATTGACAAACATGGCTCTAATTGGTCAAAATTTGCCATGACTTTAATGTAAAGACTTGAATACTACCAATGGTAATAATTACCAAAATCTCACTGGGACATCATTATGAAAAAAGAAGTATTTTTTTTTTATTTTTAAAAAAATTTACTGCTCAGCATATATATTCCTAATACCTCTACACCTGTGCAGTCACCACGTTTTCACTGTGGGTCTTCTCCACCTTACCGTTTTCCTTTCATTCTAATAAATTCAGATCATCTTTCCTGCTCATGATCTGGGTCATGCCCTGCCTACAGTTTGTTCTTTTTTTGCTCTTTGCATAAAATGCAGATGCTTCGTTGGCCGCACAGTGTTACTTTAAATTATGTCCCTCTCCCTCATCTCCTTCCTGTATCTTTTGTCATTCATCATGTTACTTCCTGTTTGACTTATCTATTCACTCTTGCTCATTCCCCCAAATGCTTCACAACTTCCAGAAAGCCTATAGTACACAATTTAGAATAGCATACACCTATCCCCTCGCAGATCATCCCTTTTCTGTTAACACTCTCAATTGGCCACAGAAAAGAAAGTATTTGGGTGACACATCTTTGAATTATACAGGACAGGTTGGCAGGTACCAAATTTTTTTACTCACAGATTGATTGTCTCAGACAATTCTAAAAACACTTCTGTCCCCAGTGATTTAATTTGTTTGATAGTAAATCCATTGTAATCTACTCAGATAACAACTTGCTATTTATATCAAACTAGTATCCAATTCTGAGATGTTAAATATAGGATTCTCCACATTCCCTGGCACTCGTTTCTAATAAACTGTGGCATATGTAAGAATGAGCACTCAACTTTACAGAGAAGCAGCTGCAAGGCAAAAAAGTTTAAAGCCCCAGGTCAGATATAACCCACAATATAGGCCTCTATTTCTAATCTAAATAGAATATTAAAAATTTTTCAGAGCTAGAAAAGACCTTACAAATCATCCATTGCGAGCTCCTTCATTTAGAACAGAGGAACTGACACAAGGTGAGAGCTCAGAGGGCTCATTCAAGGTTACGCAGGCAGCCGGAGGCAGCGTCGAGCTTGAACCTAGGGCTTCTGTCTTCAGCCCACGGGTCAGTGCTCTTCCTGATACACCCTGGAGCAGCACCAAAGAGTTCACTCTGGACACCGAGGGTTTCAGCCATTTTCTCAAAACAGATTTATTGCATTTTGAAACTCAGAAAAACACATTGTACTGTAACAACTAAATGAACATCCCTGAGTGTTAATAAGCACTTTTGACTGGGAAAGTGCATCAGCGGGAGAGAGTGTCAGAATGACCTTTGCACCTAGCCTGAAAACTAGACTTTAGACCATGCAGAGAAAAAAAAAAGTCTTTGTATTATAAAGAGGAAAGCCATTCCAGCAAAAGTTCTAAGTCCAATATTATGAATAATTAGCCTACATTGGGATGTTACAAAGAAGTGTGAATGAACCCAGGGTCTTGCTGTTGTTGTTGTTTTTCTACTTACCCCAAGAGTCTTCGCAGAGAGACATGTTTCCCCCTGAACAAGTGTCAGCAACGTTAATGAAGAAAAACTAGTGAAACAGGAAGAAAACTACAGTGGTGTGTTAAGTTGCAACTGGTTCCTTGAAACTGACGTATGATACTTCATCTCGGAAGCCCCCTTCCCCTCTAACAAACCTTGAGGAAAGTTTACCATCAAGAACAGACAGGGGATGATAATGTAAGGAAACACAACTGTACTTAAAAGACTATAAAAACCCATGGCTATTGTTATATTTAATGTTTGACTAAATTTTTGACCACACGTATCATAAACTACCATTCAGTAGTCTCTGTATACTGCCATTTCCCTTAAGATGGTCAACCATTGAATGTGGACACATACATGTAACAAAAAGAATAGAAATCACAGCGTTATAATAATTTCACATAACAAAATACCATCTCTGAGTAATTTTATAACTTTATCAGTTAACTTTATGTCTAGGAAATATGGTTCATTAACTGTTATCAACCATTAATTAAAAGATTAATCACATTTAAGGAAAAAAAAACCTACCAGGTACAAAACAATGTTATGGAAGTCACACTTCATTAAAATGATGGAATGCAATAAGATATTTTATATTACATATTAACCCTCCAGTTATTATACTGTCAACCTAATAAAGTTGGTATTGAAAGCCTTATCGGTATCTTTAAATTCCAGGTTCTGATATTATTTAAGTTTAACTATTTGTTGAAAAATACTGAGGGAGGCTCTGTTATATACCTAGCCAAGCACCTGGCTCTGGGGGACAAGCAATGCATCAGGTGTTGTCCCTGCACCTGGAGGTACAGCAAACTCTCTTTCTGCAGATTGTAATCACTATCTTTTTCAGGCTGATTCCAGCTGACTGCAGCCTCCATTAAGGGCATGATGGCATGGAAAAGGTCTGGCCACGGGGTTTGTGGGGTCAGCCTGCTGCTCGAGTCAATACCTCGTGCTTTACAGAACAGATACCTCCTACCCAAGTCAACCAAAAGTTCTGCTCTTGACAAAGTACATCTCATTATCTTAATTCTACATTTTTTCTATAAATTTTAGCTTGCATGCCTAATTTTAGATTATGTATTTCAATGTGGATCCCCTCATTTAAAAAAATAAAAAGCCTGGATTGAAATTTTGGTGCCAAATAGATTAATATACACTACGCAGTGTAGTAGAAAAAACACTAGCCAGGGAAAGGGGATCTTGGGTGGTAGTCAAGGTGACCATATAATCTACAGTCTATACCAGGACACCATTGAGAGTGAAGGCAGTACAGTTACTAAATTTGCCAGGAAAGTATATGCAAACATTCCTACTAGTTCTACCACCAGGTCTACCATTTATGAACTGATGGGTGGTCATATCAAGATACACTGCTTTTTAAAATGCTCCACTGGCTTGCCATCATCATTGAATAAAATCTAAAGTTCTTACCCAGGCCTGCATGTTCCTAGATGATCCAGCCCCAGCCACCACCCTCGCTTTTGCCCCCTGTGCCCCTTGGTATCTTAGGCCTGCCGCATACATTCAGGCTCAGATTAGCTGCAGGTGCCTTGGCCTTGAACCCTCTTCCCAAAGAGGTGCATGGCTCCATCCTTCTCTTCATTCAGGTCTCCCTTCCAATGCGACCTCTCAGAGGTGCCTTCCCTAAACTGTCTAAAATGGCAACTCTTTTCACACACTATTTTATTACTTCTATTACCCTGTTTCATTTTCTTATGTAACAATTTAACTATTCGACTTATGCTATGTAACTATTCGCTTCTTTATTTATGGTTTGTCTCTACCCTAGAATGTTAGATGTGAGGTCAGGGACTACTTCTTGTTCAATGTTACATTATCTCCAGGACCTACAAGAACATCTGGTATCTCAGCAGCACTTGATAAATATTTGTTAAATGTTTAATGGATGAAAGTATTCACTGTGGGTCTGACCCTAATTCCTTAGGTTACATTTTTTTTAAAAGGAGTTTGAAATACATGTTATTTAATTTTCAGCATGGAATTCTTTACATTAAAATGTTAGCACTGAATTAGGTACAGCCTTTACAGAATCCTTAAGAGGTTGTCAGCTGTTACTTGTTTTCTGGTTTGTTTTTCATCTTCTTCATATACAGTCATCCATCTCCCTTCCCTGTACCCTCATGGCCTGATACGTATCTCAGTCATAGCCCTTAGTGCACTGGCCATCACTAGTCAGAAAAGTGATGAGAAAGCAAGGTGTACTTTGGGGACTAAATAGCAGGTGTGGCGTGGGCAGGATGGGGCAACTTGGCAGTGGAAATGTAAGCCGAAGTCAAACCTCGGAGGCCAGCTTTAGTAAGACAAATTAAGCCATTTTGCATTTTATCCTAAGGTCATTAAAGAATTTGAAACGGAGGAATAACATGATCAAAGTTGCATTTCTGAAAGATAAGTCTGGCTGGCTTACAAAAGACAATGTGTAAAGCGACAAGACTAGCCGCAGGGAGGTCCCACAGCGTGCACTGCGACTGCTCCATCCAGAAGTGCAGGGCCTGACTGAGGGCTCTGGCTGCGGAGGAAAAGAACCCTGGATGGACCAACCTCTCTGCATCGCTCGGGTTTTTTATTTGATAATTGTATTGCCTCTCTAGGTTAGGATTCAGCTATATTTCTGTGAAAGGGAACAAACACGTAATACATTGCAGCACTCTGTCATAGGCATACCATAGCAAAGCAAGTGACTGATTGATTAGTTAATATAGATCCTTCCCCAGTTGTCCCAAATTATCTTTAAAAAAAAATTCTTAGTGAAAAAACATCAGTATACTTAAGGTAGAAGATAAAACAATGTTGTTATAGCCCAAGGCAATTAGTAAACCTGTAATTTTAGTAGTTTGTGAATATCCTGATGCCTGCTAAAGAATCCTGTTTAATAACCTCTGCTGTAAGATAAAAGAGGGGTGATGACTGAATGCCTCATTCCTAGGCAGGTGTGTTTACCCTATTTGGAGAGAAAGAGAATGAGTGTGTGTGTTACCTCTCCAGAATGGAGAGACGGTGCATGAATAAGGAATGATTAAGAGAATGTGAGGGTGTCTACTGTTTTCAGACTTTTTCTTTCTTTTCTTTCTTTTTCTTTCTTTCTTTCTTTTCTTTCTCTCTCTCTCTCTCTCTCTCTCTCTCTCTCTCTCTCTCTCTCTCTCTCTCTCCCTGTCTCTTCCTTCTTTCCTTTCTTCCTTCCTTTTTTTTTTCCAAGACGATAAAGGTTCCCTTTAAAATGCCAGATTCTGGAGGGCTAATACGTGTGTGTGTGTGTGTGTGTGTCTGTGTATGTGTGTGTGTGTGTGAGATGGAATAAAACACCAGACAAAAGGGAAATGATAAAGATGAGATTCAGTATGACAGCTCCTTCAGGTGGTGGTGGGGAGGCAAGGGAATAGGTTTGAGGAGAACTATATGATAAGATGTAGGTTCTTCTCAGGTCCTACCTTGGTTTTGTGTGGTGGGCTCATGGATGTTTTTACATCACTGAAAATAAGTGTTGTATCTAAATAACTAAAAACATGTCGCATATGTGTCAATGTTGAGGGTATGTCATAAACATAATTACTCCAATTTACATACCTGAAAAGTAAAAACATAAAATTTTTATCTCTGTGCGTGCCATAAAATTGTAAAGTAGCAAAAGGGCACAGAGAACTGGCAGGGCATTAAAACAAACTTTACATTTTGATGTGTTTGCCTAATGTTTACCCTACATAGGGTACCCAGGGCATTGATGAACAGAGCAGGCAAAATAAGTGCTATTAACTATCAGCGATACAAGAGATAGCTAGGTCCCTCTCTCCAGCCCTTAGTCCTCATCTCAATGTTACATAAAGAAATATAATATGTAAAACATTTTGGAAGGATAAATATCACAGAGACTTGATAGGTGCTATAAGTAATTACATACTCCTCTATTCACTAATATATCCAACAAACATATCTTCAGCCAGAGCTCTGAATCCAGATGAAGCTGAGGCACTGATGATACAAAGGTGGAGGGAGACAGCCTATGTTATAGAGGGGCCCTATTACCCAAAGGAGACACAATGACGACCATATTTGTGGAACACAAAACTATGAATCTTGGGTTAAAATATTTAAAATTAGAACTTCTCCAGGAGATTCAGATATATGCATCATTGTAAGTTACACTAGAGCTAGACTATATTGGAACATAAAAGAAAGCAGGCACTACTTCATGGAGAAAGTGACTATGTGTCTTTGGAATTCACATTTTAGTTCACTTAATAAGATGCATTCCGAAGAAGAAATGGGGTTGATAGCATGCGGTGTACCCTGCCTGGGAAATTTATTACTCTGCTTTGCTAAAGCCTGGGTTTCGTGGGGGAGGTGAGCAGAGAAAGTTACATTAGTTATATTGTCCCTTAGACAGTCTGGCTCAGCATATCATGTTGCTTCAAAATAACTTTCCCATTAGTAGCATTAAGATAGATAGAATCGTGGAGTATAGGTTTACTCTCAGCTTGGGCCCTGCTATTAAAATATTATTTTCCCCAATTATACCATTATTAATCATCCAAATATGTTTGCCTTAGGAGTTATAATGCTGTGGATGAAGTTTCTTACTCTTTTTCATGCTGACTTCTCAAACTTTTCCCTATTTTAAAAATATATCTTAACTATTTGATAAATGAAAAATTATTTCTCATTATTGTGTTAATTTCAGCACTCAAATTTAGTTTCCTCCAGCAGAAGACTTTATGTAAAAACAACCCCGGATGTCCTCCAAACCAGCTCCTCTGTGAAAGCGTGGGTGAGTGTGATCAACTGGGGATCTCGCATAAACCTGTTCCCCTCACCTGTGCAGGAATAGACCAGTGCCTGCTGAAATATGCTCCACAGGCCATGGGGAGCCGTACATCATTCATCACCATGCCTCTTGTCACTGGAGGCTGCTCATTCACTCCTAGAGCTGACCTCGACTTGCCTGGCAATAGGATGTAGTCGCTAATAACAAACATTCCATGGGGAAATATTTGTTCTGAATGCCTGGGGTCTTGTTATCTTTACAGAAATATAGCAGCTTGATAGACTTTGTAAGTGGCAATGTCTCAACCCATTCCATTCTTTGGCTTTCTGTGCATGGACACATTTAGAAATTTTCTCAATAGAGGCACAGGCTACTTTAAAAAAAAAGATTTTATTTATATATTTTTAGAGAGAGGGGAAGGGCGGGAGAAAGAGAGGGAGAGAAACATCGATCTGTGGTTGCCTCTAGCGCTCCCCCTACTGGGGACCTGGCCTGCGACCCAGGCATGTGACCTGACTGGGAATCGAACCAGTGACCCTTTGTTTGCAGGCTGGCACTCAATCCACTGAGCCACACCAACCAGGGCACATAGCCTACTTTTGAAGATTGGCTTTACCATTGATTTGAACATCTACACTATTTTTTTTTTCATTTAGACTGAAAATAGATAGATGTAAGTCAAACCAAGCCTTATTGGGACTGACAATAGATTCCTACTCTCCTGTCTGGGCTCCACCTGTGACATGTGGCCAACATAAACTATATGAAACCTAAACTCTAAACAAATGGTTTAAAATAACTAATTTAGAAAGTAGTAAAACTCACTTGAAAACATGCTGGAGAGGTATTTAAATTATCAATATGTTGAATTAAGGTTGATGCATCTTCATTTATTACCAATTTTCTGTAGAACAGACTTTCTCTACCTCAGCACTTGACATGTAGACTGAATAACTCTTTGTTGCGAAGGGTTGTCCTGTACATTGGAGGATATTTCACAGCATCCTGGTTTCCCTACCCACTGGGAGTGAGTAGCAGGCCATCTCCCAATGATGACAACCAGAAATGTCTCAGGCATTCAGAGTAGTTGAGAACTACTAATTTAAAGCACTCAATTTAAAGACAAAATTTTTAAATTCAGGATCATTAGCCAAACAAGCAGAGCAGGCATAATTGATCGAAAGATGAATGAGAATCTTAAAACTCTTGTCTCGGAAAATGACCCCAAATACCAAAACCCAATTAAATCTTGGACAGTGCTTATAAAATACTAAAAAATGACCAATATATGGGAAGTCAGTGCCTAGGATCACTCTGACTGCTACTTGTTTAGTATTTAAGTCAATTTACTTTTCACTAGTTCATGTGGAATCACTTTTCATCCTTTAAATCTTGGTTGTGACTCTAGCTATGATGAATTCTGATGATTCTTATCACTGATTGGTCAGTAGGTTTCTTTGTCCTGCTATAATTTAGGTTGTCAACCAGGAGTTACATATAACTACCCGTACGGGGAAACTGTAATACCCTCAGAGACTAAAATATGATGCTCCCCCAATTCCCTAATAGTGCTGGCCATAGTATGGTTTTATAGGAGAATGCTTGGATTGTAGAAAAACACATTAAAGCGTTAGGATCATGGGATATCATGTGGGCAACTTACTCTCCACTCATTTAGGGGAAAAAAAAAACTATATAATCGCAACTTCCCTCTAAGGTTGATTTTATTTCAATTAATATACAAATATAAAAATTTCACTCTGTAAATAGGCAAAAAAAAGGAGGAGGGACAATAATATAAACAGTTCAGGTGATTCCACTAAACAGACTTAATGTCAACTGAGCCTGAGCTGAAAGACATGATTAGTCTCTCAGTGGGTTTCAATTTCTACCTGCCTCTCAGAGTGTGAATATCTGGACACATTTACATTTCATTGGCAATTTCAGTATTTATTGAGGGTAATTTTTTTACTATATGCAAGTTTTTCTTCGCATGTTACTTTTAGAAGTTATCATCAGAAGGAGATAATGACCAGGGAAGGATGAGGAAAACCAAAACTAAAAGGCATACATGGAATCTAAGGGAGGAGAGAGTTTTGAGAAGGATCAATGTGTACTAAAGGTTAAGAGGTTAAGACAAAGACTTGTGCAGACCCAGCACAGCCACAGGGCAGAGCTGGTCTGGTTGGTTGGTGGGTGGAATGAGCTAATATTTAGGGGAAGCCATCTTCCAGAGTCCCCGGTGTATATAGTCACGTCTCTTTTTATTAGGGGCCACTGACTGCCTCCATGGATGATGACAAAGCTGCTCAGTGTACCAGCAGAGCCATCAATGTAAGGTGTAGACCCTTTAGATTAGTCATTAAAAGGGCCAGGGCACTGCCAGTGAGGCTGTGACGGTGGATTAAAGAGATGAGAATGTAGAGATCTTGCATGTAGACAACTCTTTGAAGACACAAGCTTGGGGAGGGGGAAAATGTGGTAACACCTGTGGAGGAGCCTAAGATTGACAGAATTTTTTTTTTCTTTTTGAGTTGAGGGAAGCTTAGGTACGTTTAAATGTGGTGGGAGGAAGATCCACAGAGAGTGAGTAGCTGTGGAGACACGTGGTTTGGGAGAATAGCAGGAGTCCAAGTTAGAGAAATCTTGAAGAGGCCGAGGCCCACTCCTGCCATAAAGAAAAGAGTGAACAAGCTGAAAGGAGAGAAATGTGCATTTCTGGTTTGGGGGACGAAGAGCTCTGGGTAAAGAAGTGGCTCTGTGGGATTTGACTTTAAGTCAGCAGAAGGGAGACGCGGTATGGCCACGGAGGTGAGTGACGGAAGAGGGGCCCGAAACTGAGACACAAGGTGCGGAGTGGATTACCTGTGTAGCCATCGACTGTACCTCCTCGGTGTGATTTCTGTGCCCGAGGCATGTGTAGGAAAACCTGTGATCGTATTTTAACTTTTCTGTGGGAATCCTTGGGGCAAAATATTGGCTACTTTTTTGTTTATTTCAGATATAATGCTCTACTATGTTAATTTTTCATGCTCAGAAGAGTAGTTTGATGTAGTCGACATTTATTAAGCTTGTTCAGCACAACTTGGAGGTTCCGACCATTACCACCCCATTAGGGATCTACAGACCTGCCTTGGGAAGCCACTTGGTTTCACGGACTAACACTTTGGAAAGCCATGTTTCAAGACATAATGTAACCTAGTTCCAACATTTCTAGTGAGTAGTAAGTATTTATAGTCAACCGCTCTTAGTTTATATCTTACATTTTCACTTACTTACAGAATTTCAGTTTTGGTGGGTGGAGCCTTGGTCAGGTGACCTGCAACACCCAGGCATAACTCTCCAAATGGGTGATCCTTGAGGGGGCTATTTTGAGGGAATTGCTTTTAAAATGGGATTCGTATAATGCTGCTGACTCCAGTATTTTAAAATTTGTACTTGTGCCCTTTGGCAACGAGTACATAGGATGTCCTTTTATTGATCTAAATAGTAAATACAAGGAGCCTGTTTGCTTTGCATTAAATAAATGTGCCATTTCTGCTTGAACATATATATCAAATTCAAGTAAACAAATCAAACATGAAGGGAGATTCAACTAAAGACAACAGCAAAAATGTCTAAAGTGGCTAGTGATGAACAACAAACATAACACCTTGAAGCTTTCCAAGAGTATAAAACACCCACACCCTTATCATTAGACTCGATCCGCACACTTTTCAGTGAACTTGGGTGTTATCATTATCTGGGGAAGTCAAATTAGGACTTGTCTGGAATTAAATTTGTTCTTTGGGTCCTGACATTTAGCCACACAGAATGTGTCCTCTGGAAAGCCAACGTCAGCACTTCAGGACCTGGCAGCATTGAATAGTTCCCCTTCCCTGGGAAGCACTTTGTCATTATGGCTGATGTACAAGTGATGGTGTTGGAGGGCACGGACACATCGTGGAGGTGACTGAGGGAGGGTGGACAGAGGACGGTCTGAAAAATCCAAGCACTCATGAGGAAAAGATGCATCAGTTACTACTACCTTCTATAGGTGTGAGCCAGTCCCCTCCTCCCATTACTTACTGTGTTGTCTTATTTAAATTGCTGACCCACTGGGTAGTGATTATAGCTTCTTAATATTCCATTCAGTGTGTACTTCACAGTTGGCATTCAGTGAATGTTGAGTAACAATAATAACACCACATAGAGCCTCTAATTTCAAAAAGTAAGATAGAAATTGGGGTGTTGAATCTTCACATTAATGAAACTGGCTTTTAATGCTTTTCCCCCTCCCAACACCATCCCCTGCTGGAGACAGATACATTGTATACTCCACAAAGCAGTTGCTAATAGCTAATCATCATGATCTGCTGCCACAGGGTCAGGAGGCATCAGACACCTGTAGACGAGAGAGAAACTGCACAGGTGCATACATCGGCAAAATAACGGGTGCATGAATATTGGGGCCCTTGGAGATGAGGGACTGCATGCATGCATACATGGACTTTGGAGATGGAAACTGCACACACAGGCTCTTGTAGACAAGAAAATGCATGCATGGATACATAGGGTCTTGGAGATGCGGAACTGCATGCATGCAAGCACAAATCCAACACAAAGACAACAACGAAAAGCCTCTGCCCTCCAAAGAGTAGCTCTGATCTAGCTGCCTGATGCACACCATCACCTCTGGCGTGTATGTCACCCACTTGAGCACAAAAGTGTGCTGGAGGGTGTTAGAAAAGAAATATCATGGATTCTTTTACAGCCCTTTCTGGTCACTAACAATGACCAGTGAGCTAGCCAAAAGTCCAGTCTACTGATCACCATTTGCTTGAAATGGTTGGGTTAAAATGGCTTTTTAATGCCTTTTTTTTTTAGTTTAATCTTCATAAGAAAAATTTCCTCTTATTCCAGTGCCACTTGGAACCTGAGAGAGAGTGATTTAGCTTCAAATTAAAATAGTTGCTGTCAATTAGAAACTAACTATAGGGCCAGTGGGCATTTTTTAATTGACCATATTTATAAGTTTTCTTTAACTACATAGAAAGAGAAATGCATGTGTGGGAGGAAGAAAATAAAGGCATCTGGGGAGGTGGCACAAGAGAAAAGTAGAAAAGGATGGGATGTGACTTGGGTTTAGGGAGAAGTATTCACAGGGCAGGATGAGGGGAAAAAACAGACTCGCTTTTTTTGGTTATTTCTTTGTCTCCTTTACCAGCTGTGCTTAAATTGACTTGGTGTTTAAAAGAATATAATTCATCCCAGAAGGTTTACTAAAGGGCAAAACAATATCTTTGTTTATGTTAAATGTGGTAGAGAGAGATAAATGTTCTAATTTATATTTATAATTGACTCTTTACAATGGAAAATTTTAACTCCGGGAGCATGGGGTGACCATTGCAGTAGTGTGGGTGCTCCAGCAGCCTTTGCCCTCACTCCGAAGAGGGGCCAGGAGGTGGGCATGGGGCAGCCTCAGGAAGGGAAGCCACCACTCGCAATCATGAAAGCAGAGCGTTTACTAAATGCCCACTGCTGTTCTATCTAAATGCTTTGCATAAAATGATTTTCTTAAGTTCTCATAACAAGTCAGTGAGAAGAGGGACTATTCCTATTCCTATCTTACACAGATGGAAATTGAGACACAGAGAGATTTAAGTCACTCATTCAAGGTCACACTGAGAGAATCACGATATCACACTCTATCCTTTTGGTTCCAGGAGTTGTGGTCTCAACTGAGCCCTCAATATTTTTTTTTTTAAAAAGGAAAATCAGACATTTTACATGCTTGGCAATAACTCTATTAGCTATACTCATTTCGTCAACAAAATATAACTAGAACTGAAACTTCACATGGCTTTTCATTAACCTGCAAGATAAACCCCTAACTCTAGCGGGCACACCACGCTGCACATTGAAGAGCCTTCAAGGTCTAGATACATCCTCAATTTTTAACCTCAGCTTCAGTCACTCTTCGCAGCTGAACCACTAACCAAACATTTTAATCTTCTTGCATTTGTAATGTTCTCATATGCTTCCTTCTTCTCTGCAAATACTTTATTCTTTGCCTATATTGGCCACATCCCTCACCTTCTTTCTTCCCTGCCAATCTCATAGACTTGTCTTTCAAAAATTAGCTCAGTCTTTGCCTCCCCTGAGAAGACATCTCTGAATTCTCCGGCCAGTGTTACTGGACTAAAGGGGTCCATTTGCCGGAGCACCTCAAAGTCCAGTAAAACATGAACAAGAGTTTTCAGCCAAGAAAGTAAGGGTTTGTCATGCCCAGAGTCACAGGTGAGCTAATGCTCAAAGACCTGGCTCTGCGATGGCTTATATAAGGGAAAATCATTAATGATGGTGACTGAGTCATGGTCAGGGTTGTGGTTTCTACAGATTGGCTGGTATTAGGGTTGGGGGTAGGTGGTCATTGCGCCTGGTCCTGATGTCAGTTGTCTGTTTTTGCAAGGATGGGGTCAGCAGGGTCATTCTGGAGCTGAAGCACACTGAGGCCTACATCTTCTCTCTAGTTTGACTGAAACTGTCTCTGTGACCAACAGACCCAAGGCTTTGTCCTTAAGATTATTTGATGTTGACCAGAACCTCACAGTCCTGAGGGTTTGCTGATTAATGAAGTGAATGTGCAATGCAGGAGGAGGCAGGTGAGTCAAGGTGCTGGATGAAATCAGTTTGAATCAAAAAGGAAGAAAGGAGAAAAGGTCATATTAAAGAAATGACATTTCAGTGCAGTTACAACAGGTTTAATAATTCCTTCCTCTGTAACCCACAACTCCTATATACTCATGTTTTAGAGAATTTACCACATTGCCTTATTATTCCTTTACATATCTTACTCTGTCATTTGCATACAAAAATTCAAGGCAAATACAGTATCTTATTCATGCTTATATATCTGGTGTCTTTAAAAGCATCCCTGAGAGGTGAGTGAATGTTGAATAAGCCTTATCCTCAGGCTCTGTTCCACCCATCACATCTCAATGTGGCTGTCAATTCCTCAGAGTTTTTTTTTTTTTTTCTGACCATTCCCTCCATTTGCCCTCAGAGGCAAATTAAAGATTAAATTAAATTATGTGCCATTCTGTTTATTAAGAGGTTGGTTTAAAGACTTCCCCTTGATCCTGAGCAGACTTGTGACTGCTTAACCAACGGAGCCCAGCATAAATGATGCTTTTCTAGGTATCAGGTTTAGGTTGTTGGAGACCAGCCGCTGCTTCTCCCTGTCTCTTCAGACACGTGCTCATCGATCCCAGGTGCCATGCTGTGAGGAAGCCACAGTACCGAGGTCCGCATGGAGAAGAACAGCCCACAGCCAGCACCACATTGCAATCCATGGGAGTCAGGTCACCTCAGCTGGTACCACTTACAGGAGGGACGCGCTGCCCCAGCTAAGCCCTGACCAAATTGCAATTACCCAGAGAAATAAATGATTATTGTTGTTTTTAACCCACTAAGTGTGGGCTGGTTTTTTGTGCAGCAATAGGAAACTGGGATATCATCTAACACATCTTCCTATTTATTTTGCTTTATATAACATTTCTCAGCCTACGAGGGTCATATTTATCATCACTTTCTCCAGTCACCATCCTCGATTAAATGTGAACTCCATGTCTGTCTGTCCACTGCTACAAACGGTATGTGATATAGAATAAATGCTGAGTAAATACGTGCTGAATAACCGAATGTCCTTCAGAGAATTGTGTTAAGAATTTGCCTCCTGGATGAAACCAATGACCTCTGGACACTTTGATGAGGTAACCTGTCTCATATGGAAAGTTACAGTGTATTTTCTGTCTAAGATAACTATATTTCAGGTTTCATGTTATACACAATGATACTTATGACCTTAGACTTACTTTATTTAGGGTAAAGTTCTCATTTCTTGTGTTAATAGATATTTCTTATCTTAAACTGGGTATGTCCTAGTAAGAAGAAGAAGGGAGAGCAGAGGACAGTGATGTCCCAGTGAAAGGAAATGGCTGTGTTTACAGGTAAAATAATTTACAAGAAAACTTGGGGGGTTTAGATCTCATTTTCTCCTAGCCAACCATTCTAGAGAATTTTGTATTACTGTATAAGTTCTCTGAGATATGATTTTTTAAAAATAAATGACCTTAATAAGATATGTTCTTCTTAAAAATCCTGTCATGTTTTAATTTAGCCTTAAATAATTACCCAGAGTCCTTCGAAGTGCAGATCTTAAAACTTAAGAAAAACTCACTTTCATAGAGGTCATTTAAATAAAAGAACAAAAAGATATAAAAGTTTTAATCGTTTCTTTCCCAGTAACTGGGCACTTTGTCGCAATGACAAGAGGGGAATTTTGGTCTTAGCGTACTCATTCCCCGCTCCATCAGTAAGTGAGTCGCTTTAAGTCCATGTAGGAAATAAAGTGTCCAATGATCAGCAAGAAGCTGAACTTTAAATTTACAAGTGCACTTTCAATTCCTATGGAAATTGCACATTTTGTGGAAATGTGCTTAGATTGTCATTGTCTAGTCAAATACAGTGAAAATGCAAGCTGAAGGAGCATAATTAAGGTTAAAAAAAGAGATACTGGGAGAATGGCTGTCTTTCATGAAGCCTAATCAGCACCTTGGGTGTATCTGTGGGCACAGAATGGTCAGACACAGCCTCCTGAACCACTGGTCCTCAATTATCATCATCGGTGTCTTGTTATGTAAGTATATGCACTATTTCAGTATCTTTGCTTAGGTAATCTGGGTGCTTGTTTGAATAGAAATTTTCTTTGAGTGGGCTCCTTCAAATCCTATTTCCTAGTTCTATTTCTTTGATTTCATGCAGCTTATCAATAAAGTAGAAATACTTTTTTTTTGAGAGACAGAACTTTTTTGACAATACAGTCAGTGAATTCTAATGTAAGGTTTAAATAGAAATGGTAAAAATACCAAAAATGCTGTTATATTTTCTGGGTATCCACAGAGATAGAAATTATAGAAATGCCCTGATAAAATAATTAGCTTTGCACAGCTAAAACTCCAAATGTCAAGCCTCTCCTACAGAAAAACATGAAATATAATTAAACTTGAATCCACAAGTATTTATTATCTATTGAACATCCACTATGCTCAAGGCAATGTCATATGTTCTGTAAAGGACACGATGAAATGAACTTACAGTCCTGACCAGCAATGTAGGCTAATATCCCACCACTTAAGAAAATAAACATAATTTTGTAAAAATGAATTCAAAGATTGCAAAAATGTGCCTAGAAATTGATGGGGGAGGTACATTTAAATCCTCAAACCCTACTTCCCTGTGGTCTTCCTATGTTTGGATGAGCAGAATGGGTCAGGTAGTCATCCACTGAGAAGCATTAGGTATGGGCCCATGCAAGTAAGCTCAACCCTGGCCTGTGTGGCTCAGCTGGTTGGAGCATCATCCTATACACCAAATGGTTGTGGGTTCAAGTCCCGGTCAGGGCAGATGCTTAGGTTCAGTCTGCAATCCAGGCACATATGGAAGATAACCAATCAATGCTTCTCTCTCACATTGATGTTTCTCACTCGCCCTTCCTTTCTCCCTTCCTCTCTCTCTAAAAGCAGTGAAAAAATGTCCTCTGGTAAGGATTAAAAAAAATAATAAGTTCAAAGACTCAGAAATGAATTAATTTTCTTCCTAATGTTTTTTACTGAAATATTGCTAATGTCACACAATGGCCAAGAATTTTAATGTAGTTTTAATAATGTAAAATGGTTACAAACTTCCAATATACTGGCTGCCTGTCTTGCTTATAGGGTATGGGACTGGCTCACTTGTTTTTTTACTTTAAGATATTTCATGAATTTAAAAGGCAGAGCACATCCCAGAGGAGGAGGTAACAGTCAAAAGATATTTGGGGTTTCAAAATTCATCTAGGCCATCAAGAGGACTAAGGAGATGCCTCAATCCTATCTTCCTACTCCTCCCTGCTATTTTTGACTACAGGACTGACTGTCTATTTTATTTTATAAAAGTGACTTGAAAGGTTTTTGCTTTCT